>JAIUCV010002333.1:22500-48349 GCA_026724425.1 Erythrophleum ivorense
AGGGTTAGGTTCAAGGGTTGGTCGAGTGGCGTGAAGCTCTCGACTGTAAAGGAGAGGGTTGAAGCTCCTGCCGCAGCAAGTAAGAAATCTTCTCCCGAAGCAAGTACTGATTTTCATTTTTTTCTTGTTAATTTATCATATATACAAGCTAAAACTACAGCCAACAGGGTGGTGTGTTTACAGTATAAAATCAATCCTCTAATAGCATAGCAGAAAGCCCTTAGCGGCCTCGTCATGTTCATCCTTACTAACATCCCATAGAAAAAAGAAAAGCCTTCTTATGGTCTGGATTTTTTCAATCACCTTAACGAAGGAGGTGGACTTCAAGCAAGGCAGCCATTCTTATGAAGTGGCTATGGATATTTCCAAAAGAAAAGAAAAAGCCATGGTGCTCATATTTTGCTGCTAAGTACCTCTCCAATGAAAGCTCCTCCTCAATATGTTTTATCCCTTTCCAAGCCTTCCTCTTCGTCAATGATTATGGGTCGCTCCTGTCCTTTAGTTCGATACACTACTCTAAGGCCAGTTGCCTATACGGGTCTATAACTTTTTCAAAGCCAAGAAGAGGCTCTCTCAAGTTAATGCTACAGCTATCACCCAGGTGACAAAGGTAAGCAAGCCCTCATGCCTACATGCAAAAATAATTATAGACCCATTTCATGCTGTAATGTCATCTAAAAGTGAATCTCTAAGATTTGAACTAATCAGATAGAAAGTTGAATTCCCTTTCTTGTTAGTAATAAGCAATCAGCCTTTCTTAGTGTAAGAAGCATAGCATCTTCTCTTCCTCCCCTTTCGTATGAGTTAGTGAGGAACTACCACAGAGAGAGAGGGCCGCCAAGATGGACAGTCAATCTTGACATCTGGAAAGCTTATGACATGGTGAGATGGGAAAGTCTTATTGGTGCTCTAAAGTGGAGCAACTTTCCTTATAAGTGGATTGGATCTTCACATGCCTCAGAACTACAAAGAAAGTACTCTAACTAATGGTCTTCTTGAGAGGAAGGGCAAGTTAAGGAATTTCTTTTTTTTGCTCTTCATCCTATATGCATCAGTCCTCAAGTCACTCATTTCGCCTTTGCTAAGGATTTGCTTGTCTTGGGAGATTGTCTCAATCCATTTTTTGAGATCACAGGTCTCGAAGCGAATCTTGGGAAAGGAAAATCTTTTCTGGGTTGAAGATAGAGATAAGGAGTCTTGATATTCTAGGGTTCAAAGAAGGCAGCCTACCTACCCCCTTCTTTGATTCAGGTGTAGTTCCGTCAGGGCTTATTACTAAAAGCCTAACTAGACTACATTCTAAAAAAGAAAGTTCGACCACAAGGGAGCCGAAAGACTGAAGTTTCATGTAGTCCCGTCACGTCTAGTTCTGTCGTCTGCCGGAGTGCGCTAGCTAGCCCTGTTGTTTTGAAGTGAAGCATGTTCCTACGCTTTCATCTTGGCTCGCCGCTTGACGGAACGGATATAATATAAAGTGGCCCAATGTGATGTGCCGAATCTGGCTCTGATCCTGCCATCCTCCCCTATTGTCATCGCCTTGGATGAGTTTACTCCACCACTCCCAAAAAAGGGTGGCGCCCCGGACTAAACTACATTCAAAGAGTAGAGCAAACCATCACCCAAGCATCAAGCAGTCTTCCACAACGGGTTAATCCAAAGCCCACAAAGCCATAAGGACAAGTGGCCCATCAAGATCCCACCCACCAAGAGCAGGCTAATGAAGCTAAGCAGAGTGCACCAGTCCCAGCTCCGGTTCAAAAAGTTGCATAGTTAGGATACGTAGAAAGTCTTTAGATAAGGTACGGGAGACTCAATAACGTCCATTTCAAAAAGTGCAACTCTTCCAATGGGAAAAAAGGTAGCAATCTGGGTGAAAGGGCTATAGCTTTGACTGATAGGTTACGGAGTTGAATACTTGGAGCTAGAGCGAAGCCGTGATCCTAACTCTCAGGAGGAAGTGCCTCAATTGTTAAGGGGAGAGTTCCAGACGAGATAGGCTTGACGGTACCTAAAAAGAAGATGGCCTTTAGAAAGAGGCTCAATATAAAAAAAATGCCTTTTTTTCCTTCTCCCGTTGGTCGAGTGGCTATCGCTCCTCTCATCCTTCCTTAAGCCCATCTCCATCATCAGGGGACTTGGCTCTACACCAAAAGCACGTTGGCCAAGAAGAAAAGAAGACCGATGGTAGCGAGCCTGTTGGAGGCCTTTCCTGCTATCCTTTCGGCCTTTGCCGGGTTCTAGTAAGAAAGAGCAATCTCCTAATGGGTAAGCATTCCTTCTGCACCTGGATCTCCGCCGCTCCCTTCGCTGCTCTATCTTCCATGCCAATTCGATAGCTCTCATCGTAGGAGCCTTTCTGCCTCCTGAACTTTCTCTGTTAGTAGCGAGCCTACTGACTTTCTTTAAAATACATTATTTTGATTAAAAACATTCTATATTACAAGAGGAAAGGGACAATATTTCCTTATTAGCCTAATCCTTAATGGCCATTAGAGTAATTTCTCTTCTTTTTCTGCCTATAGATCTGCCTTCTTATGATTAACTAGTAACTAGGGCGTGGACTAGTCTTTTGCTTTTCTCCTTATCAGATGCGGCCTTACGAAGGCTAGGCCCCAACTTCTTGCCTTCCACTTATCGCCTTAAGCTTCCTGCTAATAGATACCTGCTTGCTTACTGGCAATCTATACTAGAATGTGTCTGTTAAACAAAGCCCTAACCTCATCTCGCCTTCCACCGCACCGGCAACAGGAAAGCGAATTAGAGCTGAAAGAATACTAGAGCCATCGTAGTAGAACCGGATTCTTGACCGATCTGCTCTTGACCCGAGATTTCTTCACCGATCGACTTGCCCGAGGTAGGTCGTTAGGTCGCGTAGGTACGGTTTGAGAGAACATGATTCAATCCGCCCTTGCTTTGACAAAAGGGAAGTGCTACAAAGCCTTTTTGGACCATGTCTCTCGAGAAAAGGAACGACTGCTGCGGATAAGGAAGTACTCCTTCGGATGAATATATAAGCGAAGGGTAATCGCCTATTTCATACCCTTCCCCCTTCTCGCTAAAGGAGGGGACTTTATCTCCGGGTAGAAGTGAGCTAACAACTCTTTCCCTCAATCTTATCCGAGGTAGGCTCCGTTACGAGCTTCCTCGTCCGCGCAGTAACAATGCCTTTCTTATCCTTATTTCTTTGTTCTTTATGTGGGTCAGCGAGGATCAAGGACCCCTTCCTTTTGCACTAATGGCTTCATGTGTACGGGCTCAACTATTTTAATGGTGTAAACCCTTCTCTCATCCCCCATCGTGTAAAGCTTCAGGAAGAAAAACCTAAACCCTTTCAAGTGGATAAAGGCATGAGGTTCCCCATCCGGGAGGTAATTTGGCCATGGCCTTTGTCATGCGGATCCCTGGTTTGTATACAGCCAGTGGTGTCTTCCCTACAGCTCTAGCCTAAGCCTCAGCTCAGAGGCGGGGAAGATGGAATCTTTCTGTCCTATTGAGAGGATGATCCCTGGCCATCACCTGTGGGGTTAGATCTTCTCGTCAAAGCAGTAGCATGGGAAGAGGTCTCCTAAATCCTCCGTCTCGTAATAAAATGTATGGCTGATGTCTAGTGTACTTTTGGGAGTCTTTAAGCCGCACGTACCACTCTCCTTAGTCTCTCTGCTTCGTTATGCGAGGCCGCGTCTTCAATCACGATTACGTTGACGACGAACTTCTTCGGCTTAACCTTATTATGTCAGCGTGAGTCTGGATCATGGTATTTTACTTTAGACACTCAGGTTTCCGAGTGCTGTTGCCTTGGTGCTTTCTTTTTTTATTCTGTGCTTTAAGATTACCGATTTCTTGTTTTCTTCATCGATTTATGTTCTCCTCGTTCGCTCCGCACCTTGTAATCGAAGTTTTTTCCTCCGGTGAGATTTGAGCTCTACTGCATCCCTTCTCGAGGGGACTGGATTTTATTAGAGAGCTAGCGGCTCCTGTGGAGGTTGGTAGTTCCCCATCTATCAGCCATAGATCTGGCTGTTTTCCTCCCGCACCCTTATCGGGATTAAGGAAAGCCGGTTTCCATCCTTTGTCAGGACCCGATAACCTAGTTACCAACCTCTCTTGCATTTTACTTTTTTGGAGTCGTTTTCTATAGTATATTTATTTCAATGTTATAAATCATTAGCATCAGCAATGAGTGCATCTGCTAGGTTCCCATTCCTACTCAACAACTTGAGAGATAATGAGTTTATCCTCCCTAAAAAAATCCACCACATCAGGTAAATTATCATCAAGGCCTACTTCAATGCACACACGGGCAAAGGAAACGCTTTCTCTGCAGTCATCTTGCCCGGAACCGGAAAAGGGGGTGCCAATGACAAATGAGATGCTGGCTATAGAATCCCGACCCCCAGGACTGCGGTTGCAAACCCCGGTACCTCGCCAAAATGGGTATCTTAGTAATCCCAAGTTGTCCAAGGTCCTGCCTCCACTCCATAACATGTTCCTTAGCTGAAGAGTCAGCGAAATCGAAGGGAAAGGTGCCTTTACGAACCATAGAAAGATTTGGAAGACTAAAAAAATTCCAAGCTCTGCGAATGAACTTCACCATATCTTGAATGGACGGTGTAGCACCTAATACCCAAAACTGCGTGCTAAACGCCCTCTTTCTATTTCGTAATGAAAGGAAATCCAGATAAGCTACGATTGGCATAGAAATCAGGATAGAAGGAAAAAAGCAAGCTACCTTGCTAGGCCAGACGACTTAAACACAGCGGTCTGATTCCGAACTCCGACAACCGCATGGGACAAAGGGCGGGATGAAACCAATAAAAAGACTTGGAGCGCCCAATACATAAAGTACGTTCGAACGGAAGCCTGTCGTCACTAGATGGTTTTCGTATGAACATATGATTACAGAAATGGGCGATGGCCTCCGACTCTGAACCTCGGTGAGATGATAGAACTAAGTCTAGCTTCAGGCTCGAAGGGATGAAATGACTCGAGGCGAAAAAAAAAAAAAGAAGGGATCGCCATCAAAAGCTTCTCCAACTTAAACTCCAGCAGGAACTGGCCTTAGGACGATGGCAGAAGTCGGGATGGCTGGGAATAAGATATATGAAAAAAACGTATCACAGGCACAGAATTGGTGAAACTGCCTCTCTCAAAGCTGCTATATTGGAATCCTATGCTTCTCTTAAAGCAGCTGTCCGTCTTATCATCCTCTGATGGCTGCTTATGAGATACTGCTGACTTTCAAGCGGCTTGCTTTATCACTTGCTAGCTTGCCCGTCACTTCCTTTCAAAGTTACTGGCTTTCGTAAGAGGTGAAGAAAAGAGGGGCCCCAACCCATAGTAAGTTCCATTCTCGACTGCTTGAAAGAGACTAACTCTTTGCCTATTTTCCCTATAGGGTACGATTTTATATTAGAATAATCAGCAGTCCAATCAAGCTTAAAACGGGGAAAGGAGCACGGGAGTACCTTAAGTTAAGCAAGAGTGTGTGGCTAGTGGTCAGTTGATACACCGGGTTAATTGAACAATCAATGCAACGCCTAGCGGCTAGAGCAATGGGATAATTAAGAAAGAGAGTTCTTAAGACTAGTAAGAAGGTTCAGTCCAACGGGGAAGCTTTGGATAATGCAGCGGCGTACCTGCGCCCAGAAGAGCAGGAGATCAACAAGTGGTTCAGATAACCTGGGTACTACAACCAAAGGAAGAAGTTAATAGGTAGTTTACAAGTGGAGCCATGCCCCTCCTAATGATCAGAAGTCAGTGAGGTAGTAGAGTAATGCGTTCAAGCTTGCGTCGATATAACAACTTGTAAATCGTGAAAAAGCGGCTCGCAGAGTAATTAAGAATATATAGCAAAGAAGTACTACATAGAAAAGGATCTCGGTAGCATCCTCGATTAACAGAGGACGGGTCGGAGTCTCTTTCAACAGTATGCCTGACTAGTCATACCGGCTATGAAGAGATTAGGGAAGATATGGGCTGATGTCGATACTTGACTTGGAAGAGACGGCTTTATAACGATAGACAGACTGACGGGTCCACCGATACAAAGAAAAAAAATTGCATAGCCTTCGCCCTCCTATTCAACGATGCTACGATAAGCTTAGAATATGAATGAAAGGCAATCTTTTAACAAAATAATAGGCTCCTGCCATGAAAGGGAAGGATAGATATTGAACCCGCCAAGAAAGAAGCGCAGACCTATCTTGCTTTTAAGCGTGGGTCCTTGCCCTGGAAAAGAGTTTGTTCATTCTCGTCAACTTTGATTCGACGTATTAGAACCGTGTGTGCAAGTAAAGTCGACACGGAGTGTCGCCTCAGGCGTGGAATCAACCACCACTGGTTGGTAATAGATGTATAGAAGGTTGGGGTTGCTGGTTCCTGGGAACATTCGACTCCACTAAAAAAAAGATTCCGTCCTTCCTCGCCCTGGCGCACATGTCCTTGGATGACTCAGTCGGAGGGTAGGGGGGAGTGGAGTTATCCTGCATATTCACTTCCTAGGCCTATCGGTCGAGCTTCCTACGAACCTCTCCCTATCGGGAGAGCGTTTTCAATCCGAATAGTGTTTACAGGCTCAAGTCTTAAAGGTAGCAGTCCCAGAGGTCAGACTTTCTATCTTACTATTTTCAGTCCCAGTCCCATTAGTCCCTGAGTCCGGCCCTTATCTCAACTAGCCTTACTAACTAATCAGTCTAACTTCAATGTCCCAATGGTTGAATTTCTTATTCTGATTCTGAGGAAGTAACTTCACTCTCCCTAGGTATTGAACAGATGGAATATTCATTCTTAATTCACCTACGGCCTTATAGAGATAGGGGAAGGGACCAATATTCATTCTTAATTCAACCCTACGGACAGGGAAGTTAGAGAATCATAATCATGTAATAGAATCAGTTAAGAAAATATATAGCTATCAAGCTGAACTCGAGAAACGAAAACGAAACCTGACTTTCATTCCAAGTCTCATTAATTCCTTTGAACGCGAAACTTTGGATAATACTTGCTTCGAACTCTAAACTACGCGTACGCACAAGGGCACGGTCCGACTGTCTACTCTGAGCTGCCCGAAAGCCATTCGCAAACAATCTTTTCCTATCCTACTATTGCTGTATCCATTTCGGACTCAGATCGATCTCTCTCTCATGTTATCACCACAACTGGGTCTACAAAGCCGGTCGTATATAGCTGCGTAAGGCACCTTCTGATTACTCGCCTGATGGCTCACCTTAAGCTAAGAGGTCCTGCCCCAGCTATTGATCTTTGCCTTGGCTTGTCTGATTTCAAATACAACTATGTGGTCTATTGAGACTTCTAAAGAGACTTAGACTCGGTATATACCCTATTAGACTGAGACTAGCCAACTTAACCAATGGCTTAGAGGGCGAAGGACAAGAAAGGAAATTGGTCACTTACACAAGAACTAAAGTGAAACTGCCTTGCTTTTTGAAAGACTTGAACTTGCTCTCGGGAGAACTTCATCTACGAGAATTCTAAACAAGAACTCGAGACTTGAAATGAATCCAAGTGGAGGTTCTTTCTCAGGGCGTAAGGAATAGCACGCAAAAGACAGCCTGGAAAGACAAAGACAGGATTTCTTAATAAAAAGCAGTGGATGAGCGTGGCTGGGGAAGGGGGCAAATCCTTTTGTTCTCAGTTCGTGGGAATTGCTTCCATCACTAACCAGTTCAGCTCGGCTGGTGGGCTTTTGTGTTCTAACCTCGAATCCTGACCTGTTCGACAAGACCAGATCCATCAACAAACCTAGGTCCAATATTTGCTTGTACGAGCTAGCCATCAACAGACATCCTTTTACCGCAGCCTTCCCCTATTGGGCATAGCCTTTTCTCCGTTAGGCTCCTGTAAGGGCGGGTATGAGAAGCCCTCTCCCCTGTCAAAGCTTAGTTATCCGTGAATGAGAACTCGTTTTGCTTGTTGGCAGTCCATGTAAGGTTAGCTCAAAAGCAAGTTCTTACTTTTTGACCTGAGGGGAAGAAAGCAAGCCTATTAGAGTCTTCCTCATTAAAGGAAAGAAAGATAGACATTTTCGTTAGCTCTTTACCCATATGGCACTGGAGAGGCTTAACACAGGAAGGAAACTGACAGCCTTTCCCTTGTGAGAGACTCCGAGAGCTCTCCTGCAATAGAATATGAGCTTGAGGGGCTTTTACACAGACTTACTCAAAGAACTTATCGGAATTTCTTAACTCAGCTAAACCGGCTTTTCTCATATTCCTAACTTTCTTTACTCGCTCATCTTTCACACTTACTGATCTAACTTGCTACAGAAACTTTAAAAAGCGCTTTCTCACACTTCACACTCGATGTAAGTAGGACTAGCCTTAGACAGCCTGAAATCTCTTATCACTTGAAGGGCTAGCAACCTATGAAAGGAAAGCTAGATCTTAATAAGAGATAGCCTGACCCTCATTAGACTGACCTGGCTCTGGCTTAGAAGAAGGAATTTATTATTCAATTCGAGTTCGCCACAGAACCCATCTCTGGAACCGAAGCCAAGGCCTGAAGGTTCCTTCTCTCCTTTGACTTTTAAGGACATTAGCAAGAAGCGCTTAACTTAAGGAGATTGCGCCGTCTTGGCCAGCAAATCCTGAGGATGAGGGGGCGAATCTAGTCTGACTAGCTCCGAGTTTTCATCCGCTTCTAGGGGGGGACCAACATCCGATATGAAGGATTCTCTGCTCCGGGGGGCCGGAAGAAAGGCCGGTTCAATCAATAGCACGAGTTCGGCTCCTCTCTCTGAGATTGGCTGGGCTCGGCTACTCGATCCAGATATCTAAAAACCTTAGATTAGATCTTCAATGAATAGGAAAGCTTATTCAACTACAGTAAAGATTAGTTTATGCTTGGCTGGGATCGAAGCACCAGCCTTTATTCAGTCAGTAGGTGGGAGGTTGTTCTTTCAGTCTTATCCGAGCTGGGGTGAAAGAACGGAAAGTCGCATCAAAGAACGTTTATTCTTTCTTATCAGCTGGACTGGCCACAGTTACTACATTTTCTATCGAGGGAAGTGCCTCTTTTGTTCTCTCTTCCCCGGCCGGGTCGTGAAGGGAATGAAGTGAAACCAGCGATAGCAGGGCACAAGTCAATACCAGCTGGGCCGGCTCCATATCCTTTCTTCCGGATGAACGAATCAGACTTTTCCACTGTAGAATTTTCAGCTGTTGGCAAGGAGCAACTCTTTCCCTCCACTCCGGGCTGGCAAGCTTATATCTCTCGATAGCTGCGTCGGATCTTTCCTGAAAGCTGGGGAAGGTGCGAAGCGAACTCATATCGTCGTATACCCAGGGTGCGTAAGCCTTCTGATCCTACTTTGTCGTTTAGATTAGATTGTGCCAAAAAAAAGAAGGGGAAAATGATCAACTGTCACATTTTGATGCCAGTTTAGGGCTGAAATTGACTTTCATCCAAAAATACCGAGAAAACGCTCAACTGGCAGGATTGAACTGTCACTTAAGAGGGAAAAGTGATTGCTTCCAATTTTCCCGATAAAATGGCACATTCACATTGAAGATAATCGGCTGTGGGATGCTTTTTCGGTACTAGTCTTTTAGTCGTTTCCAGGGCTCTTCTCTTTCCTGTTGATGCGGTTAATCCACTAGTAAAGATATCCACTTAGTTTCTGCAAACTTCCTTCAGAGTCATAGCTAAGTTCATATATAGCCTGAGGGAAGGCAGAACTCTTCTGGGTTGTCTTATTAATGGGAAGTGGAACTACTAATGTAATGGGAATTAACTCACCCTAGAGCAAGATATACTAAGGGAAAGAAGCCCTAGGAGGCGCTTCTTGGAGCTTTGAGTACAGCTATCCTAGGTTTCGATTAGACTAGATAAAGGCGTGCTTTTAGGGGACTGATTGATAGAGGTCTCCTCTCTCTTTCAAGGACAGTTGAATGAAAATAGCGTCTTTTTGGCATTTCGAGAGGGGGACTCTATATATTCGCACTAGCCTGACCGCTGACTTGCCTTCCTTCATCAAGGATAGCAAAGAAAGTAGAATGCCACAGCCTAATGCTTTACTGCTATAAACCTTGCTTTGACTTCGATCTGCCTATGAACTCTTCCTTTAGACTTATATTACTCCTCTAAGGAAACTTAAGCCCCTACACTCAAAAAGTCTATTTCCCCTCGAAGAACTTCAACTCCCTCTCGATCGGGATATACTCAATCAAGGATCTTGAAGGCCAGCGAAATGCTTCCCTTCCTTTACCTTTATGCCATGTCAAAGCCTAATGAGCCAAAGCTTCATGCCCTTCTTTAAAGGCAGAGTTTCATTGAACAGCTGATCTTGGACTTGGACTTGCAATCATTGAGTTCAGATTCAGAGCTGACTGAATTGCTTAATTCAAAAACGAATTTCCCATTGCTAGGGTAAGGGGGAACTTCTGCCAATTCCATGACTTGACTGACTTCAGACTGGACTGGAATGAACCATCCAATGAATCTTTCCTTCAAGGCTTTCCGCCTAAGGGCTAACTGAACTTGCTTTCTCCCGGGATTCTCTTATCTAAGCATTTGCCTTCAAGCGCTTACTCAATGCCAAACCCTACTGACTGAATGGCTTCCCCTCCCTCTTCCGGGCTTTATTGCCAAAAGTTATTCTAGCTTGACTTCCAGCGTATTCGCCGAATGACTTGAATTATCGGATAAGATCCAATACAAGAATTGGCTCGGTCCTGTGAGGCTGTCCTGGAAAAATGGGATCTTTACAGCTTTACGTCTAGGGAGTCGAGATCCCAAAGACGTTCCAACTATGCTTCCCTATATCTAATAATGGTGCTGAATACGAAGCCTTATGGTATTCAAAGAGCAACTTATTTCCCGATCAGAGAATAGGTTGTTTAGTCGAAAAATTGGTTGCATTATATAAAGAAGGTGCTGCCAAAGGCTATGCCAGCGCTTCTTCACCTTCTACTTATTGAACCCATTCCCAGCTTGACCGAAGGCAATCCATGGCATCTAGTTCATGAGTTTGTTTTCGATCAATAGACTACCGATCTGATGTGCCGTTTCATGATTCGGGTTTTGGTTTAGAATGGTTAACTCCATCCCAATGCCTTGGGTATGCTCATAACATCAACAAATGAAAGGGTTTACATTCGTAATTGGTTGACTTGATCCAATGTGACCTCCTTTCAAGGCTAGATCAAGGACATCTCCATGACCACTACTCACTGATTAGCTGGTAATCTTATAGCAAGTTACCTCTCCAGGGGAAGTTACTGATTCAATTCGTTCTTAGGGGCTCATGGCGATAGGTTTGTTAAGTTCTAACCTCTAGGTCTCAGTATACGGAATGAGTCTGGTAAAGCTATTGTGGCTAACTCTTGGTCTGGGGAAGCTGTGTACTATCTAGGATTGATACCCTGGTTCACGGCTAAACGTTGTAGGCCTAAGCGCAGTTTTCGCTCTTGGAGTCAGGGAGGAATTCACACCGGGAAAGAGGTTTATTAAAGAAAGAAGCAACATCCTAATCCAGCCCCTGGCCTTAAAGAATCAATACCCGGAGAATGGTAAATGGCAAAGAAAGGGTGTAACTGGCTAGATCCGACTTTGAACTTGAAAGCGATTGAATAGCAGACTTGTGTCCTTTAATACATAATGTCAGCTTCCTTTGGCGTTGGGGTAAGGGAAGCCAGTACGGCCCACAAGAGAAGTTTCTTGGTGACAGGCCCCGGTAAAGAACGATTGGGCATTTGCGTAGACAGCCTAGGGTAAGGGGACTCTTCCCCGAGTTAAGACTTTCAAGAGATAGCCAGGCTAAATCATAAATTAACGAGAAGGCCTCTTTGACTATGGAAAATCCCATTTGAAAACCATCCCATGGGTCTTCGCCCGACTTGGGCATTTAGCTACGAGAATAACTCATCTCCTTTAATCCCGCTCGAGTGGGAATATAGGAAGCTAGGGAGCTAGGTGAATACCCCGATGAGACCCTTCTTTAACCCGACCTGAAAAGGAAGAGTTTGATTGAACTCTTTCACCTCTTAAACTCGTTCAAGCGGCATTCATCTTAGCAAGACTATTCTTATCTTCAGTCTTAAGACTCCCTTCTGTCGCTCGACATAACTACACTATCTGGAATTCTCCTATATCAGGAAGTGGCCTTTAGGCTCTGATCCCTCTGCCCTTTCGCTTTCCGACCCCTCTTTCTCCGTTGAAGCTATTCCCTCCGCTCCCGATGAATGAGTCACTACAGACTGAAGATGTAACTACCAGTTCCTTGCTTCTCCACTGTTCTGGCTAATCCATGAGATCAGGTTTTCCATAGCGGTGAATCCTGCCCTCTTTCTTAAAGAGAAGGAAGCCACCAATAGCTACGAGCTGCCGTAAGCGCTCTTGCACTAGTACTGTATCACTACACTAAGAATAGAGGAACTACGAGCAGAAAGTAAAAAGTAGTCGCTCTTCGCCTTTCAAGATATTGCGTATAAAGAGAGAGAGATAGCCATTCTTGTCTTGTCTTTTGAGCGACCGAGAATCTTATGTCAAAAGGACCAACGACGATCCTATCCTAAAGGGGAAGGAGCAGTAGAAGTAGGCTTCTCGCCTATTCCTCTTCTTCCTATTAATCTAATCGACTCATCCCCCTACGGATTTCTCTTTGCAATCGTCACCCTCTTATTGAGAGCTACGAAACAAAATGCGGAACGGTGTGTTAAGCAAATGGTTGCGAGGCTTTCGCCCGCTGAGATGCACCCTTTTTTACGTTACGGCCTTTCTCTCCAAGCCTCTGGTCTCCCCCTGCGCTCTCAAACCTGTTGAGAGAATGTCTAATAACTCATTCAAATAGTAAGCTGCAATCGGAGAATAAAGCCGATATCGAAAGTGTTCCGTGAATGGGCTGGGAAAGAGCACTCGTTAAATAGCGGTATCCTAATCCCGCGTCTATGGCCAAACCATGCTCCCCCGGGACCCCTGACTCTTATTCTTATGCTTATACAAGGAAATGCTCATGGAAAACTGGGAGAATGACACTTCAAATCATTGGTGAAGGGGGGTAATCCTGTCTTCTTCTCGTAGTCACCCATAAGTATCCGCATCCGTGTTTAGGCCGGTGTGGACAAGTTCCGAATTCAATGTCCTTCTACTGAATTAGGAATGGGGGCCGCATCGAAAGAGGAGGAGCAGCCTTTAAGTATAAGAAGTCTGGACAGCTGTTTAAAGAAACGGATCCGTCTTCCTTCCATTCTTCGGAGCACCTAGCAACGCCAGTGAAATGAGTCAATTTGGAAGGTTAATGAGCCGATCTCTTGAATTTAGAGATAGGGAACTCCAAGCCCATCAACATTTGGGAAAACGTACCTTGATGCAAACCTATTCGAAACAAACCTAAAAACCCCCCCACCACCCTTGGTTATTGTTATTTCTTTGCTTCTATTCCTTCTATCTGCTTTTCCTTCGTTCGATATGGTATACTCTTCTGCGGATTCAGAGTGAGATGGTGAGGTGAGAGTCTTTTCCTGACCCGCAAGCAAGGGGAGGGTCAGACTGTACCGCTTTTCAGATGCAAATAGGTGCCCCTTTGGCTGCTCCTCTTATTCCATTCATTACCGATTGCTTCTAGCGGCGGATGATAGAAAAAAACCTCTCTCGTGGCTCTTGCCCGTACTAAAAAAGCCTTGTCCAAGGCCTCTTTCCTACGAAGCCTTGGCAAGTAGTCTCCTACAAAAAGACTCTCAGCCCTCACACCCCTACTAGGTCAAAACCCCATTTTCCCAAACCTATACCTCTAAATAGGGCATCCTCCTATCTTACTTACTTAGAGGTATGATAATCTAATAAAATGGGGCATCCTCTTATCTTGTTCGTATTCTAGTGAAAACCTCTTCTGATAGGCCTTTAACTGATAAAGGCCTAATGGATGAAATTCACTCGTCAGAATCAATATACGGAACTACGTAAAGGCCATGGTCGCTGCATCTGAAATCGTTCGTTCACCCGCTAAAACGCTAAATTGGGCTCTTTCACACAGGGATTTCGTATAGTGAATAAGGAAGTTCCTTCTTGGTTTCGCATGCCGATTGGCAACTGCTCTATTTCGTATCATCCCACCCAGACCTATACGCTATTTGACCAACGATCAACTAATTCCTGGAAAAGGCAGACCCACATACGGGACCCTGACCATGCACCGAGATAGGATGACCTATAAGGCTTTTCCTTCGTGTCCCTCTCCGAAGTGGCGTGGCACAAAGCCAAATTGGAAAAGGGGAGCGGGTCTGAGCCAGGGCATGATGTTTTAAGATCGGTCCTAGCATGGTTTGCTAAGCATGGTGTTAGCATGGCGTTCCAAGACCAAACCTGATTTTCATAATATTGTTAACAAAAAAGGAAGAAGGGGGAAAAACAAAAATGAAGATAAAATAGGCCTAAGCCTATGCCAATGGGCTCGTGACATCCATGCACTGAGTCGTCAAATGACGCACGTTAAGAAGGCCCAAGCAACTACGCATCGGCCCACAGGGTGCCCATCTTCCAGAAGGCCCGAATGAAAGACCCAAGCCTACATGCACGGGCCTATCCAACAAAGTCCTACAAATGAAGACTCGGGCCTGTCAAGTCTGTTTTCCTTAATGAAAGTCCACAGAAGGGCCAAAGCACAACAAGCCTACCCATCATCAAAGCAAGCCCAAGTCCATGCAAGAAGGCCCGCTGGATCTGTCCAAATTAAAAGCCCGTCAAAGGCACATGAAATCATGCAAAGGATCCGAGCCCATCAAAGACTCTCCTACATGAAAGGATCTGAGCCTATCCAAATAGCCCAGCAAATGATATCCCAAATGGCCTAAGCCCATATAGCCTCGGTCCATCCAAATGATGTTCAGCGGCCTAAACCCAAGTAGCTGTGGCCCATGATCCAAGGGACCCGCAACCAGTCAAAGAAAGAAGCTATTGCTATCGTCTCCTGCGCCGGTCAAAGAAAAGATGTTGCTGCTCGACAAAGAGAGAAAAAGGCTTTCCCAAATGAATCATATAAACAAAATGATGTATCCGGCCATTGGCCTTTCATTCTAAATCTATAAATGAAAAAATACAAAGAAATACAAAGATGTTTTGATCCTTTTTATTGCAGTTAATAAAGGCCCAAACGCGTAATTAACGGAAGTCGTGAACTAGAGAGACCCATAGCACAATAGCGTGCTCCAAAACAAGTTAAGTTAATATATTTTTAATAGCTCTAGGTTTCTTTCAATGCAATAGTTCTTTTAACGGCGAACCGACCGTTAGATGTGTGAACAGGAGAAATTCGTTATAAACCTTAGGTAAGGTTGAAGTAAGAAGACAGACGCGAGATGAATCCCGCTCCGAAGGATCTGGAATTCCTTTATAATTCCGACTGGTTGCAGCATGCGAATCGAATGCCCCATTCCCACTTTTTCTCAGGTGACTAAATTTCCGCGCTTGAAAAAAAGAAGCTGGGCGATGACTCCACTCTTAGCCTGCGCATCTTAGCATTCTCAGGAAAGAAAGCCATCGGTACAAGAGGCAAGACGCAGGTTATATTATATCTTCTTGACTGCAGCAATAAAGTCTTATAGAACCCGCTTCGTCCTCTGCTCACAGGCTTTCCTAGTCATCATACCTAGGAGTGAAGCTAAAGGAGAGTGACCGCTTTCTGGCTTACGGGTGTGCTTTCGATTCCTAATACAAGACAAGACTATAAGATAGATAAGGAGAAGAGAGAGATTAGTGCCCCAAAAGAGGAGCTCAGTTCCATAGACAAGAGCTGCCATTGGAGCAATGACCAGAGGATTATTAGCCAAAGTAGATAGAGTTTAGTTTCATAGGAGAAGTCCCTATGGAGTAAAGGGAAAGGGCTTGAGGTCTGAGACGAAGATAAGGCTTGGCTTTGAAGAGACATATGAAAGAACGAGGTCTCGTAGATGAGGAGATTGAGTTGTGCTTGTTCACTTGCCGAGTGAGAGGCTCTGTGCAAGAATGGAAGGTCCTCCTTCTGCCTTTGCTTTTTATTTTTAGCCTTAGCCGTGGTCATTCATGATTTTATTAGTCAATCCGTTCATTTTCCTCTTTCGCCCTTGTTAGTAGTGCTTTAGTCATTCCCGAACCCTTTCCTTCGCTCTCCTCTATCGAAGATGATATTGCAGTTATTTGTCACTCCAGTAATCTCTTGGTTATCCAAGATTCTCCTTCCTCTGGTTCTTTTCCTTCCCAAGCCTCAGGTGTGCTAAGGAATGGGTCTAAAATCCGTTCCTGTTGAACCTTCTCAATTAAAGCATAAGAGATCCGCCTTGTAAGTGACCATGAGCTATATGCGTACTTCTTCGAATTGGCTGCTTCCTGCTTTCAGTTACTGTCTCTTTCTTGGTACGAGTTTCATAGCAATTTCTTAAGCATCCCAACATTCCTGACTTTAGGAAGAAAAGGACTATTCCTACTAAGCGCTTCGGCCCTTAAAATTAAGAATCGAAAATCGCCCTTATATATAGAATTATAGGCTAATTGGACATCTTTCCTTGGCTAGAATAGCTCTATTTGAACTAGTTGAAAAGGATTTGATGTTTTCTTAGCGAATTGATAGAGGTGCCCAGCCTTTATATTTATTGGTTAGCCCAATAGTGCATATTAGGTTAATCCTGAGCCGCACCTTAGGCCGCTATCTCCCGACTGAACTATTGGTGGGAGGCCTAAGGACTGCTGTTGAGAAGAGGAATTCTTTGATTCAGACGATTCGTTCACATCGGATGCTTAGCGGGATAAGGCTCCGCAGATGAAGAATGCATTCTTAGTAGTAATCCGCAGAAGACGATCTGCGGCATTCAACTGAATGAAGATGGCATGAAGACGATTGCTGCTCTCCTTC
This sequence comes from Erythrophleum ivorense, assembly GCA_026724425.1. NCBI lineage: Eukaryota > Viridiplantae > Streptophyta > Magnoliopsida > Fabales > Fabaceae > Erythrophleum > Erythrophleum ivorense. The sequence goes on from JAIUCV010002333.1 coordinate 39,341, forward strand.
CTCCTGTTCGACGATTAACTCTTCCGCTTGCCTCGTGCGAGAAAAGAGGGATGCTCACACCGGTAATGCCGCATCTAAGATCCCCTCACGAGATGGGATGGCATGAGCGTCGTGAAGTCCCACAAGAGTAAGAAGGTAATCGACGACAAGGCAAGGTAAGCGCATTCGAGAGCAGCTCCTGTGGGACTTGTTCCTCCCAGTTATCCTATTAAGGAAGAAGCAGACAAAAAGACATAAGCCGTAAGCATCTCTCTCTTCAAGCAGGCACGCAAGACAAGAAGCATCGACGTGTGTGATATCAAAGGAGAAGTCAAGAGCAGGGTTTACAGCTATAAAGTCTTCGGGTAGGACATCTGGCCTAGTAGTTCAGGGTGACTCATTTTGAGTTAGAGCTGGTGTGGGACTTCTGCCTTACACCTCATATACAAGGACTGATATTCGGCTTGAAGAGCCCAGTGACGACCTACTTTACTTTTCTTATCAACCTTCCTCTATGATAAGCTTTCTATACTCGCCCTCACCGGACAAGAAGGCATCTCCGGGAAGGAAGGGTTGAAGATGTCTTTCCCAGAGAAATGGTTTCATATAAAGGCTTGGCACCTAGTTATCTTTATTTAAGTCGGCCGGCTAATCGATTCCTTCACAAGCAGCAAAGAAAAAAAGGGGGAGAAGAGGCAGGAAGGAAGAAGAGGAGATGGAAAACCAGGTGCTAATCCGAAATATGCAGAGTGGCTGAAGCGTGATCAGTTTGTCTTATCTTGCCTCAAGGCAAGGCTGTCGTCGAGTGCTAGTGCACAGGTTCTGGGACTCTCTTCCTCGTGTCAGGTATGGACCACCCTTGAAACTCTTTTTCACCAACAATGTCAAGCTAAATTGGATCTCCTTCGCGATGAGCTACAAAGCTTAACAATGGGAACCATGACTATTGAAGCTTACCTTGCTAAAAAAAAATCTATCTAACACGGGAATCTAAATAAAGAATTGGTTAGTGAGCGAAGGGACTCTCGCCGTAGAGTTCCTTCGCGTCACTCCCTTTCTTTATTGGTTTTAATTAAGAGCGGTACCAAGGGTTCATTCAATCGATTGTGTGTTTATAAATAAAATCCTGTGCAGTGCAAACTTCATGTGTGGTTTATGCGTCCCTTAATAGAATAGAGGTACCCTTCGCTCTTTGGGGCTCACTCAGGAGCTTCCTTATCCTAGATTCATGAGAGGCAAGAGCAGGAAACACGAACCGCGGAAAAAGGCTCTTTAACTTAACTTAACCCACTAACTCGGAAACTACATTTCTTCCTTTATTACACTTGAAGAGGGCCTAAGAACAACAACGAAGCACAACCTAAGAGAAGAGAGGGCATTCCCTTTTATAGTGCGCCTAGGGATGTGGTCCTGCCTGAAGCTCTCAACTCCTATCACAGAACTGCTCCGGACGAGGAACTTATTACTATTTAATATTTAAGCCGGATAGACCGATAAAAACCACGCCCCTGTTGGCCGCAGCAGCCGAAGACAAAGACATTCTATAATCATCTATAATCAAAGGTAAGGTGCCAAACCCGTATTGCACCGGAGCATATTCTATATTAAGATGGCATCGAACCGGACCTGTATTCATAGAGCAAGTCCTAGTCTTAAATAAGGAAGGCTTATTACTTATTTTTAAATATATCTTATATGACTCAGCAAACACAGTCTTAGATACTTAGCTCTGAAACTCCTCAATCGACTCTCCCGTTGGTCGAGTAACTTCGCTCCTCTCCTATTCAGTCGAGAGCTTTTGATGGAGTCCCAATTGCTTAAAACTCACGCTCCTACCAATGCTGCGAGAAAGCGTTCCACAACACTGAGTTCGCTCCCAGGGCATTTTGCAAGACCCGATGCCTAAAGGCTACAGAAGATTCAAAGTCATAGCCCTCCCTCCTGGGAGAGCATAGGTGGCACCTTCAGTTGTCAACCAAAGGATGCTAAACGTTACGAAAACATCGTAAGACGGATTCTCCTTGCATTTATGAAACTTGACTGGCCTTCTTCGGCCATCCAATGTCTTTATGAATGACTGACCAATACATGTCGTGGAAGTGAATGAGTTGCATCGCATCATTCAATATGTCAACCTCGTGGACAAAGCTGTACCAGATTACTGGAGATACTTTCTCGTTCAGTCCGATACGCGACACCCAATCTATGAAATCTTTCACTCCTGCAGCCGACAAAGCGCTTTCCGAGCCTGTGAGACAAAGGGTCATATTACGCCCCATGGACGGGACTTTCCACCAAGATAAGGCCCCTTGATCGTCTTCGAGGGGAGCAGCACTGCTACTCATTTGATCTGAAGTCGGCCACCGATCGGTGGCCCCTTCTGTTATTATTTGAGGTTGTGCAGTACTGTTTTGACCGGGCCTTTGCATCGAGTGTAGTAAACTCGGCATTGGCTTTGAACGTATTTGAGGTTCCGTGGGTCCGTAGACGCAACTCCTCAGTATCGTTCGTAGCCGGTCAACCCTTGGGGTATCTGTCCTCTTTGCCCTTGTTTGCTTTGTCACACCACGTGTTGGTGTGGCATTGTGCACAACAAGTGAACCCTGGCCGTTACTTTGACCGTTACGCAATCCTAGGTGACGATATCGTCATAGCAGACCAGAAGGTCGCTTCTTTATATGAAGCCACCGTTGGGCGATTGGGAGTTGATATTTCATATCAAAAATCCCTTATTTCCTCTACGGGATGTGCAGAATTTGCCAAGCGGTTTAGGGTGAAAGCATTGGAAAAGGATTTATCTCCTGTTTCCATGCGATCCCTCCTCAATCCCCATCACCCTTTCGGGTTGATGGCAGTGTTTAATAAGTACACGGTTGCCCGGGTTACTACACTTACAAGGCTTCATTGCCTTGGGTTTAAGGCCGTCGGGCGATTCCACCATTACCGTTGCTGCTCTGCTGAACGGGTTATGGCTATCCACTTCAAGTTCCACCTTCCATTTGGATTGTGGTTGGGTCGTGGAAGACCTTTAAACTTATATCTGCGGGGAGTTATCACCCAGATAATGCGTCAGAAAACCAAACCAAAAGATAAAGTCTGGTTCCAGACTTTATCTTTATGTTCGAGATGGAAGGCTTTCAGACCTTTCTGGAATGGTCTCTCCTCCGGAACTGGTTTTCTTGTGTTCGCAGAAGGGCTTAACCAACCCCATGCGAGGAGCGTTCTGTATAAACTGCAGTTGTAACCCTCGATCGCCTAAGATCGAAAATGCGGTCATAAGACTTTTTTTTAGGTCAGACGATAATTCTCCGATAGCAGACCCTTTGCCGCCGGAAAAGAAATATGTTATTGGGGAATTCTGGATTCTCGAACAAGTCTCTCTGATTCCCTTTTCTTCTATAAGTATAAGGGGATTAAGGGGAAGCCTCCATCGCTTTATCTATCATAGTCAAAGTCACTCCTTAAAGCTTAAAGGAAGATTGATTCTCACATCGAGGAAGATAAGATTTAGAGCGCTTTCTCACTTATGAAATTCCCACTACAATAAGATTGGAAACCAAATCACCAGGTATCCGCTCTTAGGTTTCACAAATCTCTACTTCTTCCGGAAGTTTGACTTCTTTGTCAAATCCAACAGAATCAAGAGACGGAGCAGGAACACGATCAGGTTTAGGCGAAGTAGTTAGGACAGGAAGCATAAGCTAACTCGACACTCGGCAGAGGGCCTCGAAATAGAGGAGAGATAGGAATGCCCTTAGATTAGGGGTCAGTTTCCACACCTGAGGACTAATCCGGATATTAGCTAGTTTTTGGGAGATGGACTGATTCATCCCTTTCTTTGGTTCGGGAGTCTTTCTTTATCTTTGGCTCTGAGGGAGTTTCACCGACTAGTCTTGATTATCCTAATAATCAAGATAAGCGCAATTAAGTCACAACCTAAATTCAAGACAGCTCGCCCTTAGCTCAACAAATCGTTACGCTCGGGTACCTTAGACAACTTTTAGCGTTGCCTCCACTTGCTGAAAACACCTTCGCTCCACTCCTTTACAAAGACCGTAGGAGTCCCAACAAACTTCAGTCATTCAAAAGCTTGTGGAATCTCGGACTATGTGACTCCTTGTTGTTCCGCCATGAAGGCCTTTCTAGAGCATTAGGATGTGGATTACTGTTCTAATGTAGGGGGTGAGTCTATGAGCATGCCAATCTTTACGCTAGAAAGAAGGGTTTACAAAGCCTTTCTGGAATAAATCCTGTAATTGCATTAATAGGTATCTCAACCGTGCAGTTGCTATCAACTAATCCCTTTGCCGGAATGTGTACTTGGATTACTGCCAGGGATGGAATCGCTGTGAGGGCAGGAACGAAAAAGCCCACATGAAATCAATTCTTTTGAAGTGATGTCACTTCCCTCTCGATCTCCCGTTCCCAGTTGGTTCTACTATTTATATATTTTTCAAATCTAAGAATGTCGTAAATAAATGATATGATATGGAAATGATACCGTAGAAAGTAAAGTAAAAAAGAAATAACATAAGTGAGCATGTTTTGCATTTCGACTCGTGCGAGAATCATCGATTGAAAGTCGATCTAGAAATTTTAGTAATCTGAGATGATGACTCCTTGCTTTTCGATGCCAAAGGCGAAGCGCAGATCAAGGTCCCCGTTTCGCCCCCTCTCTCGGCTCGGCAAGAATGAGAGAACCATTTTCGAAAACTCCGAAGAGAGCCTATGATATCTTTGGTCTTTTTCCCATGAGAAAAGAGAGAAGTGCAGCAAGTACTTTAGGAATTTTGGGATATCATGCCCCACGAGTGAGTTGCCAAGTGCCCCCTAGGAGAGCAGTCTACCACAAGATCGAGTTGGAGCCTGGAGCCAACCCCCCTTATACTTAGACTGGGGCTGGGTTTAGCAGATGGCCCCCCGACTAGCATCTATTAGTTAAGGGGATTGGTTGAGCTCAGGAAAGAATTTCAGGAACTCATTGAGGCCTATTTATATTCCAGCCTCAAAAGCAGTTTTTCCCTATCTTGCGGGGGGAGCCCCTGTTTTTTATTTATTCCAGAAGAAACGGTAGCCTTGTGCATTGATTATATTATCGGGCGCTCAACAAGGTAACCTAACCATCAAGAACAAACAAGTATCCACTTTGATTGCAGACTTCTTCGCCCTAATCAATAAGCGCGAGATCCTTCTCGAAGAAGGATCTACGGTCGGGCTACTACCAAGTGCGTATCGCGGAAGGAGACGAGCCAAAGACGACCTGTGTGACAAGCAAGCAACCTTACTAATAAGGGGGCGTTTGATTTTCTTATGCCTTTTGGACTCACCAATGCCCCTGCCACGTTTTGCACCCTCCACAATAAGCTATTCCACCTGTACTTAGACGACTGGTGGTATACTTTGATCGTGGGCTTTAGCTATTCGTTAAACGACCACGTTAGCCACCTCCGGACCTTAAGGTATTAAGGAAGAATCGCCTCTATGTAAAGAAAGAGAAATGCTCCTTTGGACAGACGGAGATCCTATTCCTAGGGCATTGGATGGGCATCCGAGCCATCGAGGAATGGCAAGCACCTACCAAGGTGAGTGAGCTAAGATCGTTTTTAGGGCTCGTGAACTATTACCGAAGATTCATCGTAAGTTACTCGAAGAGGGCTGCTCAACTAACAAATATCCTAAAGAAGGACGTACGGACCGATCATGGAACTGCACTGATCGTAAGAGTGTCAAAGAGCTTTTGAGGACCTAAAGCAGGCAGTGATGGATGACCCAGTTTTGCAGTTGCCAGATTCACACTAAGCCATTTGAAGTACACACGGATGCGTCAGACTATGCCATAGGCGGTGTGCTAGTACAATAAGGTAACCCAGTAGCATATGAGAGCCGAAAGCTCAATGAGACCGAAAGGCGTGGTCCAAGAGAAGGAATTCATGAGTGACTGACCATACCATGGAGCTAGTCTACTGTTAAACGATGTACACCTCTTCCTCATGGATAGATGGTGCCACCACACTGTACAAGATCCTCTGTTTACAATTTTCTCAAATACGAATTTTCTTTATCAACATGGTAGCGAGAGGGAGACAGCGGATGGAATTGGACTACCAATGGGGCACGGCTTCTGATTGAGAGATTCGAGGTTGCTTTGTCTGGTCAAAGCGATGCAATCTTTCCTTCTCGAATGCACTTCTCTAATGGCACAAGGAGGTGCTAAAGCCCTTGACTGATCCAGTACGGTAGACAACTCAAAACGAAAGCAGTCTGGGTAAAGCTTTACACTTGACATTCCACATTGAAGTAGTGCCACCTTCTTTCTCTGATCTCATTGTAAAATAGAAGTTTATCAAGCCGGTGTAGGAGCACAAACAAATGAATAAGTGTTCTCACGATGTGCACATATGTATGAGACTTTGTCTACAATTTCTCACATTGAGCATTTCTTTCGGAAAAAATCCCTTTAAAACCCTTTCAAACTAGGGATTTAAGCACGGAACTCTAACATCGGGTTATGTCCAGTCCTATTCCTAAGACAGATAGGGAAGAAAGAAGCCAATTTTCCTAGTCTCGGAAAAGTCATCAATACCCGCACTTGATTCAATAGCAGTTGTCCTTCAAACCTTCCTCCAGCATTGAAGTTCCTTGCCTTACTTTACGGAAAGAGGATTGAATCAATATCTTTCTCGTCGAAAAGCAGCACCACCCCTCTTTTCAAAGCTAGAAGTGCTAGAAAGCGAGCATATTGAAGGTTAGGGAACCGTACTTCAACCTCGCGATCCAGGTCGTCGAGAAAGATATTTTTTTGAATAGAAGATATGAAGACAACGGGGGGAATTCCTGTCTTTACAGACCAATCTTTACCGGAACTATCTAAAATTGGGAGATCACAAAAGGAAGACAGCAATTTAGCAAGCAACTCATCCTTAACAACCGATTTCACTTTTTCTATAAGACGGAAAATTTTTTTATTCATTTTGGCTTTTCAAAACCTTTCTTTTTTCGGTATGCCGCTCCGCGAGCAAGGAGTGCCACGCACGAGCGGAGCGAAAACAAAGCAAGGGGAATTCGGAGAAATCCTTTGATTGCGTATTGAATATAGATCCATGTCTTTCTTGTTCCACTAGCTAGGACCAAATTCTCACATGTCCCTTTCGTTATTACAACCTTCTTTTTTTATGTCAAAGACCAGAAGCTACGCGCAAATTCTCATTGGATCTCGGTTGTTCTTAACAGCGATGGCTATTCATTTAAGTCTTCGGGTAGCACCATTAGATCTTCAACAAGGTGGAAATTCTCGTATTCTGTATGTACATGTTCCTGCGGCTCGGATGAGTATTCTTGTTTATATCGCTACGGCTATAAACACTTTCTTGTTCCTATTAACAAAACATCCCCTTTTTCTTCGCTCTTCCGGAACCGGTACAGAAATGGGTGCTTTTTTTACGTTGTTTACCTTAGTTACTGGGGGGTTTCGGGAAGACCTATGTGGGGCACCTTTTGGGTGTGGGATGCTCGTTTAACCTCTGTATTCATCTCGTTTCTTATTTACCTGGGTGCACTGCGTTTTCAAAAGCTTCCTGTCGAACCGGCTCCTATTTCAATCCGTGCTGGACCGATCGATATACCAATAATCAAGTCTTCAGTCAACTGGTGGAATACATCGCATCAACCTGGGAGCATTAGCCGATCTGGTACATCAATACATGTTCCTATGCCCATTCCAATCTTGTCTAACTTTGCTAACTTCCCCTTCTCAACCCGTATCTTGTTTGTTCTGGAAACACGTCTTCCTATTCCATCTTTTCCCGAATCTCCTTTAAGGGATGAAATAGAAGCTCGAGAAGGAATAGCAAAACCTAGTTCACTTCCCCTGAACGCGATGTAATCAAACTTATGGTTGACGCCGTAGAGAATAGAAAGCCCATATGCGAAGTGGAAAAAGTAGGAGTAGCTGGTACTATTTATGATGTCCCTGGGATTGTAGCCAGGGATCGTCAACAAACCTTAGCTATTCGTTGGATCCTTGAAGCAGCTTTCAAACGACGTATAAGCTACAGGATAAGCTTAGAGAAATGTTCATTTGCTTAGATACTGGATGCTTACCGAAAGAGGAGAATTGCACGTAAGAAAAGGGGGAATCTTCATGGACTGGCTTCCACCAATCGAAGTTTCGCGCATTTCAGATGGTGGTAAAGTGAGACCACATAAAGAGCTCTCTGATCCTCATTCAGTCAGATTATTCAGTAAGATATGGTTTGACCCTTTTCCTTTTTGTTTGAATCTTCATATAGAAGAAATTCCTAATACTATTCCCTTCATTCATTGAGTTGGAGGAATCCATAGGAGGCCCGCCCGTTATGCATTGCATGAAAGAACCTGTCTTTGTATGACTTCTCTTTTGCCTTAGGTCCCTCGCTTCCAGCAAAAGACAAGAGCGAATATCCCTGCTAGCGAAAAAGAGCCAATATCCATCTCTTCAGCGCGATTTGTTGGTCGGATCGTGGAACTCCCTAAAAATTACCTTTTTCCTTTATCATGGTTGGGAGGTAAAGAGTAAGAGCAGCAATGCAAGCACACACATGGGCACTAGTCAACGCCCTTGGTTTGGTAAAGTCAGTGCCCTTGCTTTGTTTGGTTCTTAAATGGTGGGTCGATCAGTCTACTCGCCAAAAGATGAGATGGATGCTCCTTGAACACTATCCTGTGAGTCTCTAATTCAAAGCTAACCGAAGCGTGACTTTCAAGAGCATTCCTAAAACGCGCGAAGAAAAAGAAAAGAAAGGGTCGCAGGTCTTAGAAGCAAGGCTATTGGTTCAACTCTCGGGCTTTAAGCGGAAATTCCCAGCTTTATTAAGCGGGCTTTCGTCAATCACTTTTTTTGAGATGGCGTTGAAGGCTAAACGTAAATGGCAGACTCGTAAGAAGGCTAGGGTGTCGCTCCTGGAGAGGAGACTTCGCTGGACCGAGAATGAGCATCCGAAATACAAGCACGGGAGGATGGGCTAGGGCTACTAAATCGAAGAATTCATCGAG
>JAIUCV010002334.1:0-48322 GCA_026724425.1 Erythrophleum ivorense
GAAATGAGGCCAAACGGACAAATCATGAGTTAGGGACTAAAGTGAAAAATTAAAAAAGTATGTTAACTTTACTCTTTGCTTTTAAAATCATGTCTAGCCCTTCTCTTTCCTCTCCACTAAAGATTTTCTGGCCTGAAATAGAGTTGGGAGAGAGCCTAGCTAATGCACAAGATGAAAGGAAAGAAGAAGGCAAAGGATTAAGTAAAAAGGTAAGAAATCTTAAGGATTTTCATGCTTCCTCTTTTTTAAACCTTGTTCTCCTCTTCCCAAGCTTCCCTCCCATAGTTTTATGGAATGAAACGATTCTGTTTTGGCCTTGAACCAGAGGGAAAAATTAGAGTTTCAAAGAAGAAGCTAAAGTAAGGAGATTAGCTCTTGGAAAGAGCTTGAATCCAAGGTACATCTTCCTCTTGTTGCTTCTTCTTCTTCTTCTCTTCCATGGTATCTGAGAGGTCTGTCACGTAACCCTTAAAATAAAACTAAGTTGAACTAAATATGTAGCTAGTGGCATAACCTAGGTCATCTCCCTCGAAAATAGAATTCAATGTTTAATTGAGCTTTTCTAAGTGTTAAAAGACTTTAGAACTACCTAATTCAGGGGGGGTTCTTGATCCAATTGAACTATCTAAAATAAAATTGAATTAAAAATTCCTAATTGCATAAATTAATTAGGTGAATGATAGACTTGTGATTAGCTTTGGATTCGTCCCTTGGTATCCATTATCCTCATCCTAATCCAATTGTAATTAATTTTAGCCTAAGAGTCCCTAATTGTGTTCATAACAAGTTATCTTGAGTCACCACACAAGAATCAAGAGATTAATAATCTAATGTTGAATTGAGACCTTAATCATACACCAAATCATTAATTCTTTCTTTTAGGATTGATGAACACTCAATTTGATTGATTAATTGATTAATTAGCTTTTGAATCATCATCCAAAGATATTTAATTAACCAACTAAACACCAAGGAGTCCTCAAATCAAACAATTAAACACTTAATCTCTCACATGCATTTCATCAAATACCTTGACTGCATACATGGATAATTGTAAGAAATTGAAAAATTTAGTATTTAATCTAACCAATTAATTAACAAAAAGATTTCCTAATTAGTGTTTAACTAGCCACTAATTACAATTACATAAATTCCCTATCAAATACAACTTAACCAAGATAATATATGAAAGAGAAAATGTGTAGGAAAATAAGAGAATCTTAGCCAAAATTCTGAGTTCTTCTCTATGGATTCAAGCTTCCACCAATGATCTTCCTCCTAGCTAGCCACGGTTGGAATTAGAACTTCATTTTATGGTGGAGATGGAGGAAAATGGCATGGAGTGGGTGAAGGATGGAGGGGTGTGGACGCTAGACAAAGTGTGCGAATGTGGTCTAGACGATGAATGGAATGGATACGGTGTGAATGAAGTGAATGTAATGTGACGGACAAAAATGACGGAGTGCGCGTGAATATCACAATGAAATGGAATGACCCTCCAGCTCAAGTTGATCTTCCGCCTTCTCTCACCTGCTGCCCATGTGATCTCCTTTACTTAATAATCACGTGCCTCATTTATAATCTTCTCATAAGTCTCGTGCTGATGCTACTGCATTTGTGTATAAGAGTGGACCGCACTTCAGCCTGAACTTCCTAAAACCCGTAGCTTATTCATGCAGCTTGTGTAAGCTTCTTTCCATGACAACTCGTGCTACTCATACGCTTCTCCTTCACTTGTTTTTCACATCCCATGCAGCTGCTTCACTCTTTATCCAGCCAGTGTGTGTGTTGTTCTCTACTTGAAGCTCCTCTCAAGCCTTCTTTATTTGTTCAAACCCGAGCTCATCATGTAGCTTTTTTTCTTCTTCCTACAAACAGCTCATTTTCTACTGTTCACGAGTTACTTTCCTTCTTCCTCTCAAAGAACCAGAACCCATGGCTGTTTCTTCTCTATTTCAGCTGCTTTTCTTTTACGTCTTCCATGTTCTGCTCTTTACTTCTCTTTGTTCTCAACTCCTATCGCTTTATTTGTAAGTTGCTTCGTGTTTTACTCATGTTTCTACTGTAGCTCGTGGTCACTTCTTCTCTTTGATTCATCCACTCCATTCTCGACCTTACTTCCACGTTATTTCTTTACTCGAGCTGCATGCCTCTGTGTGCATGGATCTTCTTTTGCTCATTCCTCGTGCAACCCATAGCTTCATTTCTTTCAACTGCTTCTTGCTTTCACACACACATTTAGCTTCAGCTTGTTGCTTCTTCCTTCGTGCTCTGTTTCAGCCATGTTCAACTCATGCAACCCGTGCAAATCTTCTTGCTTACGTGCTACTCTTTAATAAATCACATGCACAGCCCATTTCTAGCTTCTGACCCAGCCCCCATTATTTAATCTCGTGCCATCCATGTCAGCTCATTTAACCTTGTTTCTTTGCTCCTCACATGCTCTTCTCTTTACTCTTAACACAAAGCCAGATTCATGCGAGCTTCTTCCCGATTTCCTACACATCCTAACGTCCTCATGCTTCTTGTGCTACGTGTGTATGAACTGGACCCATGGCTTTGTGTGTGTAACCTTGTGAAGAAGCTACTCTCTTAATGTTGCTTCCTTGGACTTGGAGAGCTTCCACCTCTTCTCCTTCTCTTCTTTAAATCAAACTCTCATTCAAGCTTCATTGGCCAATTAAAACCTACCCAAAAGAATGAGAAGAATTCAAATAGGAATATTCATAGAATTATTTGAGATAAAATTGAGTATTAAAAACCAATAATTTGTAAATGAATTCCTAAAATGTAGAAAATAGCTATTTGAATAAAATCTTATCTAATTAAACCCCTAAAGTTATATTTGGATACTAAAATGCTTAAGATAAGGAGAATAAAATATATATAAATCACACTTATCAATATCCCATAGCCCAAAATAGAACCATCATGAAGGGGAGAATTTCTGTCCAAGAACAAGAGAGAATTATAAGTTTTAGACTATGGGAAATTAGGAAATCCAAAGAAATTACAAGAAAACCAAGTGAAATTCAAGTTGGAAAATTGTGAAGCTCTTGAATACCTTGGAAAAATAAATTTGATATATGAGCTTTCTTGCATGTGTGAGTGTTTGCTTGAGCTCCTAAGACCCCTAGGAAGCCTCCCAAGTGACTCTTCTATCAAGGAAAAATTGAAAACCCCTTGAACCCTAAATGCTTACATAATTTTGGCCTAGGGCAAATGGAGGGGTTAGGGAGTATTTTAATTCATTCTAGCCTTAGTTTGGGACTTCATATGATGGTAGAAGGTGGGAAGAACCCTTGAAAAAAATTTAGAAGTCATAGATTGGGAGATGAGGCAATGGCTTTCATAATGTGACCTTATGAAGCAACTTGTATCTAGGCTTTTTTAAAATGAATATGTAATGGCTCCAACGACCGTAAATGAGGTCAAGAGGCCTAGAAATGAGAAGAGAATGAAGCCAAGAACTTAAATCATGATAATTGCTTCAATAGGCTATTTATAGAACCATTATATGACTTATGGAACCAAGTATGTTTTTAAGAGTAAATTGAATGCTTTGACTTGCTTCAAGAATATAATTGAGTGTTATTCATTATGTTTAGGCCAAGGAAACCAAACCCCATCTAAGTGTTCTTATGGAATTGAAAAAGGGAAGGAGTAAGGCAAAGTAAAGCTTGCATAGATAACAAGGTAGCTCTCTCTTCTTTCTCTCATACATGAGTGGATGTTTGTCTTGTCTTTGAATGTATGTATGTGTATTTTGAGCCATGAAAAATGCTTTAGCAAGTGTTTAAATGCCATGGTGCCATGATATTATATTATGCATTCAAATGATATTTTGTGTATTTGCCTTGGTTTGCCTGAGTGTGGTGAAGCCAAAAACCCACTAGGCATGGTGAGGATGAGCCAAAAACCCTCAAGAATGGTTGAGACAAAGTTTAGAACCTCCCAAGAGTAAGGCTTAGTTCAAAGGCTTTAAGAAAAAGGGTGATGTAAGTCCAAAATCCTTAAAGAAAATAGGTGAGGCTAAATTACTTACTTGGCAAGCCTATTTATGTTTTGTATGACTCTTTGAATGCCAAGAATGCTTCTTGAATGATTACCTACTCCATGATGTTTATGCATGTATTTTTAAACATGGATTTGCATTTTCTATGTGTGATTGAAAGGGAGAAGAGCTATTGAGATTCTATGAATCTTACCCCTTTCCTTCTCCTATCTCATATGGCTTAGGTGGAACTCAAGAGCTAAGGAATGGAAGCAATGAAGTATAAATAACATGGTTTTGACAATGATGTAGCTTATGTAATCTTAAAGTGTGTAGGAATGTCAAAGTAAGCTTGTACATATTATTTTTGTGATGTAAGACTATGAACAAATGTAAAATGATATATGGATGTGATGTAGACTATATGTGACCTTAAATCAATATAAATGTGGAATTTGGCTTCTTGAATGATTTATATGTGTAGAGCATTAAAGATGTGGAATGGCCAAATTAGATGCATGTGGTTTAAGACCACTTGGGCAGTTCATACAAGTCATATTTGTGCTTTTAAACTTGTCCAAGAGGTGCTAACCAATAAAAGAAACCATTTGGGCAGATTTGATACTTCATATAGAGCAAAATAGGCCATTTTAGTGAGCTATACCACTTTCTATCCAAATGAGCTCTTCTTAGTCTAAAATTTGGCATGAATCTAGAACTTATTGAGAGCTTTTTGGGAAGATAAAGTGAATAATATTTGGAGGTCTGTGAAATTTTTGGCAAATTTTTTAAGTTGGCTAAAAAACCAAAATTTGCTGCCGGTACTATTCATTTGGTCTAAAATGAATCTCTATCACTCATGGGCCAAATGAAGTCGAATTACTATGAAATTTTATAGAGAGGAACTAGACCTTCCCAATGACATATGCCAACTAGAAGCACCTCAATTAGATGTCTAGAGAGGGAGATATTAATTTTTGAATTTGCTATTATGTTCTAGGGGCACCTCCAGACCCATGTTATTGTTTGATTAATATTTTGGACCTAAATGCTTTTGGATTGGTTTATAATATTTTTTCCCCTAGTTAACATCTCTAGATTTCCAAATTGGTACAGATTGCATGGATTGGATTTTCGTGAAATTAATTATAAATTTTCAAAGTTTATATCAGGAAGCTGTATTAGGTTTTTGGACCCCTCGACCTCCTTGCTTTTTTTGATGTCAAGGTGGTCTAGATGAGATTTTCGTAATTGGAAATTATTTTTATGTAAATTTAACATCTAGAGCTTTCCAACAAGCTATGATTTGCTTGATTTTGAATTTTCTAAATTTAGTTATAATTTTTCAAAATTACCCTTAATATCTACCACATGCTGTCTGAGAAGAATAAAGAGAAATTTAGGGTTTTCACCTTGAGATTCATGGATTATGTGTGATTTGTGTAAGTGGTAAATGACTACAAAATGATATTGGAAAATCCATGAGACCCATGTAACAGGAATTAAAATTCTGGACCTTGACATAACATAAAAAAGTGTATTAAATAATGACTTTTCTTTGCTCATTTCCTAAGAATTTATGCAATTCCCCATGAATAAGAATGTATGATAATGGAAAGTATATGGTATGAAATTTCCAAAAGCTAAGGTTTTTATTACACCTTAACAAATATGAGACTTTCCAATGATAATTTAGGTTGTCTAAGAATGTATATGAGTTCTCAAGACACCTAGAAAGTCTTACAAGTGGCCATTCTATAAAAGAAATGAAGAAAACTCCATGGGTACCTTTCATTGTATAAGTTTCAGCTAAGCAAATAAAAAGCATCTAGAAAGTGTTTTAATTTCTTCTAAGCCTAAAATGGGACTAAATATGATGGAAGAACATTAAAGGAAGCGTTGAAAAAATTTTAAAAGCCTTGGTGTGTGAGATGGAGGTCTAGGTTCCATTTTAAGACATTAAGAAGTAACTTATAACTAGGCTCCCAAAATTGAATATGTGATGACTTCAAGGAATCTAAATGGAGTCAAGAAACTTAGATTGAGAGAGAAAATGGAGCAAAGATCATGAATTCCCATAGTTGCTTCATTAGGTCTTATATGGAACCATAATGAAGCCATATGAGAAAGTAGGCCTCCATAATAAGTTTAGAAGGCTAGAATTGTTCTAATGAGTGATGCATGTCTCTTTTGATGTGTCTAGGCTAAGAGAACCAAGAGCCATCTAATAGCAAGGCTTGACCGAGAAAGGAGAGGAAAAATTTAACGAGGAAAGTGTTGTGTTCTTGCTTCAAGGTAGTTCTCTAATTTTTCTCTTATGAATGGCTTGGATGTTTTCTTATCTTAGAGTGCTTGTGTACATGTGTGAGCCATGAGAAATGTTTCTAGTCAGTGCTTATATGTTATGGTACCATTATGCTTCTTGAAATGCGTTCATGGTTGTATTATGGCTTGCATGGGTTTAGTTATGCCAAAAGTCTCCCTAATTTGGGCATTTTAATAATGAATTATGGCTTTAGGAATTTAATTAGATAATATTTGATTTTATTGGCCATTGTTTGCACTTTAAAAATTTATTTGCTAAATTATTAAATTGTAATGCATAAATTTCTTTTAAATAATTTTTGTGAATTCTTCCTACTTAATATTTTATTTTGTTTCACTTTGTTTTATTTTATTTTATTTTATTTTATTTTCTTGTGCAGATTTTAATGGAAAAAAGAATTTAAAATAAAGTTGAATTGATGGCATGTGGAAAGCTCTACATATACTTCTTATCCTTGTCCTAGATGCATATGTTCAACTCCATCACATTCATTCTCACATCTCATGTGGCAAGAAACACTCAATGCATCATTCTTTCACTCATTCATGGGCTCACTCTCACATCTCCCATTTCATGCATTAGTAACACTTATCCATGCAGCAATAGAACCACACATAGCTTCCATAGATGTTCTCTCCATCCACTCATAAGGCACTCACCAAATATCTCACATTCACTTCCATCCATTTTAGATAAAGACCATGGCATACACATTTACTCACATGGTAACAGGGATTCACGTTGAAGATACACTCACTTATTCATGCATGAGAGATGTGGAATTCTTCCACATAGCATGTTCATCTCATTCATACACTCCAACCCATGCACAAAGCTTCATTCCACGTAGCTACATAAATGTTGCACAAACACACACCATCAAGCACGTAAGCACCAGTACACACTCACATGCATGCACATTGTTGTAGTCATGATGGATTATACACGCATGCAGAGCAGTAGTTAGAGGAGCTTCACAATGGTTCTATTTTATGGAAAAGAAGCTCAGAGAAGACGAGCTCTAGCTACTACATAATAGCTACCAAGAGGCTCAAGTTGAAGAAACACATAGCACTTCATAGTAGCTGCATGAAAAAGAGAAATAGAGGAAGGAAGCCATGTCATTCACGAGATTAACACATACGTGGACTGAGAAGCTAACATATGTGGATGGAGCAAAAGCTACCGGCTTAGTAAGGAGAAGGAAACTAAAAAACACACATGTAGAAGTGAGGGGAGCTGAGTTAAATGAAGAAGCTGAGCTCCCATGGAGAGAAGAAAAGCTATGAGTCTGGATTGAGAGATGAGCAGAAGCACAGAAGCTACAGGTTAGACTTTTCTTAACGTCACACAAATCAATGAATCCATAACATGTGAACGAGCTAAAGAGGCACGTGATTTATTAAATAATTCAAGTAAAGGCAAAAGGAGGGCAGCAAGTCACGTGGAGGAGAATTCATTCATCAATTCACTTCATGAACACACCATCGTCTTTTCCATTCTCACCTCCATGTTGTAACCATTCTCCATCTAATTCTTCCATCTCCTTCAATCCAATGAGAGCTTAATTGAAGATTGCGGCTAGCTAGGAGGATAGCCTTGGAGAAGCTTGAATTCTATGGAGTTAATCAAAGGATTTTGGGCTAAGAATTTCATATTACTCTCTCTCTTTCTACATTAATTTTTTTGTTATTTTATTTTCTCAGTTAAGCTTGTAATTGACTAAAATTGATGTAGTTTATAATTATTAGTTAGTTAGACACTAATTAGAAGACTATTTGATTATTAATGGATTGAATCAAGTGCTTAATTTTTCATTCTCCTTTAATTTTCCATGTATGCAGTCAAGGTACTTGACGAAATGTATGAATAAAATTGTGTACTTAATTGTTTAATTTGAGGATTTTTTGGCGTTTGGTTGGTTAATTGAACATCTTAGGGTATTAATTCATAGGCTAATTGATCAATTAGTCACTCAATTTTAAGTGTTCATTGATCCTCATGACAAAAGTTAGTGATTTGATGTGGGGTTGAGGTTTCAATTGCACTCTAAATTATTAATCCTTTAAATCTTGAGTGGTAACCCAAGATAACTTGTTGTGAACACAAAAAGAAATTCTTAAAGCAGAACCAATTACAATTAAATTAGGATAAGAATAGTGGATACCAAGGGATAAATCTAAAGCTAGTCACAAATCTATTATTTGCCTTTTAACTTATGCATTTAGGTAGTAATTAGGAACTTTACTTCAATTTCATTTTAATTACTTAATTCAATCAAACCCCCTTTAGTTAGGTAGCTTTAAGGATCCTTTTACACTTGGAAAACCTAATTAAATATTGAATTCCATTTCTTAGGGAGACGATTTAGGTTACACCACTAGCTATATATTTTCTAACCTAGTTTATTTTAGAGGTTGCGCGACATGACCCGTCAGCTATGTTGCTAATTCATTTTCACCTGCAACAAATGTTGTTGCTAAAGGTTTCCTTATAATGACAAATTGCATTAATTTTTACCCACAATAATAAGTCATTGCTAAATATATATAATAGCAATTTTAATGACGTTACTAATTATTTTTACTCAACAAATTGTTATCACTAAAGGTGTACCTATAGTGACAACTTGTGTTGCCACTAAAAGCTTAGATTTAGTAGTGACATACAATTAGTGGCAACTAAATATATAGATTTAATGGCAACTGTCACCACTAATACCCTTTCATCTAGTGGCAGCACTTGTTTCAATTAAATTGTAATAAGCTTTAGTGGCCAATATATCTGCTGCTATATATTTGTAGTGTCGACTTTTAGTGCCAACACTTTGTCGCAACTAAAAAGTATTAATGTTACTAGAGTAGAGAGGCAGAAAAGATGTCGCTTCTAAAACTTATTAGTGACGACATTTTGGTTTTTGTTGTCGATAAAAGTCAATTTTTTTGTAGTGTTACCAGAGCCTTCCCTTTTGTTGGCACCATCATCAAATTAGTGATGAGTGATGAGAGACAAGATTAGGATTTCTTCATTAAAATAGTGACAAGAGCTTGGTTTCATGAAATCAGAGATGAGAGATGGTTTGCCAAATTAAAATTAGAGAGATGAGAGATGAAATGAAATGGAAATAAAAAAGTAGAGGGCTAGAAGCAGAGGCAAAATGAAACAAAAATGAACAATTGGGAGGGACTATGGTGCAGAATGAAAACATTAGGGGTGAAATTATTTGCAATTTACTGGATCACCCATAATTGATTAAAAATTGTCAGTATTTGGTTTATTTATCGGTGGTTTACAAAACCACTAGAAAAATTGCTAGTAAATGAGTTATAACCGCTGCAAAATGACTACTACTAAATGTCTTTTTCTGCACAATGCAAGCTATAATTGAGCTATGGACAATGGGCTGAGTTTTACAGTACTAATCTCTAAAACATGTAAAGCCTTCAATGTGTTTTGAAAACTTAGTGAGTAAATAATATACACATAATTAGGAAAAGGGACAAGCAAAGGTACAAGTGTTTTATTAAAATAAATTTAATTGAAAGCTTATATACTTAAAGAAAATTATGCTTAAAATTATTGAGTTAACAAATAAATATATCATTTATATGAGGAAAATTAAAGAGATTAATATAAATTTCAAAGTCTAACTAATGCATTCTTAGATAAAATGTATGTACAAAAAAACATCAAAGAGATTGGAGAAGTTAATATGAACTTTGCAAATAAAACTAGTCAAATCCTATGTTACAATTCATTTTGCAATAAATGCATTGCTAACGTAACTTTTAAAAACAGTAAGATATATTTTAGAATTTTTTAACAACTAACTGTCATACAAACCAATTGGTCAATACAAGTTGCTTTCATGTATGTCCCGTTAAATAATTTTTTGCCATGGGCATATTAGTCATTCACAGTAAGGAAATTATTTATCCAATAATTAGTATTAATTAATTATTTTATGTACTTGAATTAATTTTTGTAAGTTTTTAAAACTTCTATATAAGCTTATTTTAATTTAAATTTTATGAATTTGAAATTGAAGCTTATCAAAATGAAGGTGTACGAAAGGTTAGATATAGGAATGGCAACATTACAAGGCAAGGGTGAGAAGTGCTTTCTTGCTTTCTGTTCCCACTATAAATTGTTTCTCCCGTCCTTGTTACTAATCCCTGCCACGAGAGAGATTTTCTCCAATCCCCATTTCAGCAAGGGTGAGGCATAATCTCATCTCTACGATGAAAGGAAGTCAAAGATTGGGAGAGGGGCCTCTATTATGAGAGGCGAGCTTATAAATTGTAATATATGAAGGCTTTTAGGGCTCTTTTTTATATTTTATATTAAAAAATACATTAATATAAAATAAATTGCTATAGAGAATATTTAAAATAAATATATTTATATATAAATATAAATGAGACTTTTATATCTTCAAACTATCTTCAAAGAGCTTTTCTTCCCTGCTCTTGTCTCCACAAAAGGAAAAAGTTATCAATGGGACAATCCCTACTGGGATCTTCAAATTTGAAGAATTTCAGCCATATCCCTAGTTCAGAAGTACCTTATCAATCTTTTCGATAATTTTGAGTAAAACTGCTGTCAATGATTTGTTTAGCTACAGAAATACTTCTTGGGGGACATATTCAAACACAAATTACATAATTTTAGATCGCCTTATCGTGATAAAGTTTGTAGAAATAAACACTAATTCAAGTTCTTTATCCAAATTGAGCTCATATCATATTCTGTTTAAAGAAAGCATATACTCCATAGAAATTTTCATTTCTATTTTCATAAAACTACAAGTAATTATATGTGTACTGGGATAAATTTAAAACATTCCTAATAACTACTTTGCTGTAAAAGGTTTAAAACTATTTACTGTATTTCCAAGTTAGCGAACCTTAAACGTAAATAATCGATATTTAGGTTTACTTTGTTTCAGAGGAAAAAACAGTGGCATTTTTAGAAACCAATCTACAATTTTTTCATGTTAGTTAATTATGACAATAATTTTTGATAAAGAAAGTCGCTATCTTAATTAAGGAAAATGCTTTTTATCATGGCGGAAAGCGAGCGACAGTACTTTTCACATTGAACTCTAATAGTTTAAGAATTTTTTTGTATTGAATCAAACTATACTTTATATTATTAAATAAATTAAAAATTAAGTGAAAAATTTTAATTTATATAAAAATGTAATAAAATACGAATGGATTTCTTTAACACACAAGTTAAAAGGAAAACAAATTTATAGTAATTTTTTTTTCAAAAATCAATTTTCACCGCAACAAAACGGATAGCCTTGATTAAAATCTGAGACTTTGAAGTGAATGCTGTAGAAACATGAGTTATTCCTACACGCACGTAACCTCTATGTTTGTGTGTGAATGTCATCAATATTTCGATTGAAATTCAACTGTTTCTTTTTTTTTTTTTTCAATTGGTAAGAAATTTTGTGTACACTCTCAAAATGATTATATATAGTGATAAATGATTGATCCTAAGTGATTACCTGATACTATGTATATTTTTCTATTTAGATTAATTTAGCTATAGCTCATCTCGAAAGAACAAATATTTTTAACTTTCAAATAATTTGTAAAGTGTTGGACACGAAAAAAAAATTGTGTTTTAGTCACTAGAATCTTGTAATGAAATATTTCGATAATTTATAAGAAGTCTTAACTTCAATATTTATATTATCATATTTGCCAAAAATAATTTCTAATTACAAAGTGACTATAAAAATTCATGCTAAATAACTAGTGTTAAAAATTTTTTATTAAATTATTTTCTGTTATTTTATTTAACTATTATTTTAGTCTTTAAAGGCTAAACTAATTTGTAATTAAGTTTTTATGGTTTCAACAATTATTAATTTAGTCCTTGCTATTAAATTTCTACCAATGTGCTACTAATTAATGCAGCTAATCACATGTTATTTTGGTATTCTAAATATGCATGATACAAGTAAAAGTATCCAAGTTAATTAACATAAGCTGTATCACTCATCATACATTGAGTCAATTTCACTTCATTGTTTACTTTAGTTTTTCTCATTTTATTAATACAAATCATACATATTAGAGTGTCAAGATGGCGATAATTAGCCACATATAGCAATTTAACACTAACAGAAATTTAACAATTGGGAGTTTATGAAAAACTTTTTATAACTATAAGGATTCAAATGCAAATTTTTAAAACAATGAAGATCAAACGAAAAATTAAATAAAACTATAAGAACCAAAAGAGTAATTTAATCAATATCTTTTTTGGGCAATTAATGAAAAAATGTGAGCAAAAAAAAAAAAGAATACAAATTATTAAATTCACAACTTTAAATATAATTTATTTTTCAAATTAAGACCAGCAAAATTGGAATAAAATGCACTCATAAGGTTTCTTTTTTGTTCTTTAATTTTTATTTGTTCTAATTTTATCATTTTATCTTTCAAAATGAGATCAACAATTTTTCCAAATTATTAAAATTATTTGTATATATCATTTTACCTGTCCAAAATACTGTGTTAGAGACTCACAGAGAATCAAGTCTGAGGGAAAAAAATTGATGATAATTTGTATGAGTTAAAAAAAAAAAAAAAAGGAATTGTAAGTAACTAAAATTACGTGATGAAAATACAAAGTTAAAGGATGACAAAACTTTATTAACTATGACTGTTGCCTTCACTTTTAATATATATCTAACCAAAATTTCTAAATAACTTATTTTGTTGTCAACAAAAATTTAATAATTAATATTGGATGTTTATCCATAAGAGATAATCAACAAAATTGGATTTATAACATTTTGATGAACCTAATTCAATTTTGTTAGTTGAGTCATTTTCGATTAAATTATTTAGTTGAGATCATATTTATGTAAAGAAAATTTTCAAACCTCATTTTTTTCATGCAAAATGAAAATAATAGTCAGTCCATTCACGAAGTAGCTTTCCTTGCCGCCCTAGTGATACGACATGCCTGATGTATCTAGTACATCTGCTCCCATTTGGGCCAAATAAAATAGCAAACATATTTTAGAGAAAAAGAAAGTATCAAGTTTAAACTGATATATGAGTAGATCATGGGACAATGCTATGGATACTGATAACTAGTCTTTATTCGATTGGTACCCATCTCAATTTATGGTTAATTTATTAGTAGGTGGCTGATATTACTGATTAGATAAAGAATACTATCATTTTTATACTAAACATAGATGGTTGTGCTCCTAATTATTTTTGTAAAAAAACTATGCAGTTTGATGACCTCTATTCTTATTAAAAAAATGATTACCCTTATAATCGATATCTTAATAATTGAATTGATCATTGAATTGATGAGAAAGGCGATGCACGGTTTAAAGTTTATGATTATATAACACAATATATGAGAAAAATGATTTATAAAATATTTACTTTATAATATAAAAAATTTAAACTAATTGTTTCAAAATAATTAAATATATATTAGTACAAGTTTGAAGGTTATTTAAAAAATTTGTTTGTTTACATAACATTATCAGCCACTTAAAGATATAAACCATTTTATATTTAACATACTTACTTTTTTTATTATTAAACATCTTTTAATGGGAAAATGTTTAAAATAAAAACTTTAATTATCTGATAATTTTGTTTTTGGTTATACCATAAAGTTGTCCCCATTTTAGTTTTTTCTCCAAGCAATCTTAAAGATGCACCCCCACATCAGCCTAGGTGTTGGTCTCTAGATTTGAACCCAAATACTTAAAGTAGGGGGCACTTTTCCTTCACTGCTAAATAAATTCTTTGAGATTATCTCGTAAATTTGAATGTATCTAAGGCAGATCTTTGAATTCCTTGTCTCAATACATTGCCTGTTCAGTATATAGAAAATTAGAAATGACAACAAAAATAGAAAGGAAAAATGATATTTTATTAGTAGAAAATGATTTTCATGCCACTACTCTAAAAAATAATAATAGAAATAAATAAATATTATTGAATAATGATTATAATGACATAATAGACATTGTTCAAAAATGTATTCATTCCTTTCCTTTTTCTTTGTTCTACCAACATGTTAAAGTGTAACATTTGAGTTTTTCTTTTTAATACTTTTGTATTACTGAGCATATTTGGTATTACTGCATATATATATATATATATATTGCAATGTAATCTTTTGGGTCGCAATAATGTAATTTAGTTTTAAATTATGGTTAAAGTGGGTCTTAAATTTTTGGGTATAATGACATGTTTGCCATAATATATATGAATCATATTAATACTCAACTTTTTTAATACCATGAGAGTCCAATAAAATATTTCTGTAATTTCTTCCATTACGTCTTTAATTCATTCTTTTATTGCGTCTTTAAGGGGCTAAATACGTAACACCTCTCTTTATTTCCAGAGTCCTACACAAGGACCTTTTATATTCAAAGAAATAAAAGTAGACAATATATATGGGATAGTTTTTTAAACACTAAATTCACTTGTTTATATTTTTGTTGTATCTATGTTGTTTCTACGTGTCTCTCAATCAATGAATATATTATCATTCTATTCATAATACATTATCAAGATAAGCCTCTAACAAATTAGCCTAAGTCAATCCTTCAAGTTTTTTATTTTCATATCAATTTAAGAAAATTTCTTGTTCCTACCCTCTGATATATCGATAACATCAAAGCTTATCTATATTTATTTAGTTGATTTAAAAACTAAGATATCTATATTAGATGGCCAGCAACTACGGTTTTAGTTTTGGTTGTTTTAGAGCATACTCTAATGAACTACAAGGACAGCTCAGTAACTATTGAAAATTTTCACCAATAGCGAGGCTAATAGTTCATGTAGATGCCACCACATAGCCTTAAAACCTCTCTAACTTTAACATGTCTCAGTGTTAGTTAATGGCCATTCATATCTAGTGCGCATCACTTTTGATATGTTATAAAAGCAATGGCCACATTATATGGCTAGCAGCCACATAAATAAATGGCTATACAATCATTTCAATTTAAAAATGTTAGAAGTGGCCATAAGGCCCTAAACCGCTATAAAATCTTCAATAACTATAAAGCTATAGTAGTGTATTTTCTTTGGCTTTTTTTTTTTTACAATTTTTTAGACATCCAAGAAAAGGCCAGATCCAATTTTTTGTCCATAAACTTAAGTATATCCCCCATTGTGATGGAAAAAAAAAAGGTCTTAATTTTTATACTTTGAATTCTTATTCTCTATATACTCTTAAATTCTTTATATCATGTGAACCTCCATACTTAAATTAGGAAAATGTGCATTTTAAGTTTTTGTTGCTACCTGTTTTTGTTTATTAATATTCAATTTATACTAGCAAATATTACTAAGTTTAAATTCAATTTTTTTAAAGAAAAACTACAAGTATTTGATATTGATATTCATTTCATTGTCCTAAATCTTGACGATACATGTAAGAAAATTAAACATTCTTGCGGAATGTGTAATACAGATTTTGCTTTGTTGACAATTTCATGAAGAATTGATATAAAATATTTTATAGATGGATCCTCGTCCTTAAAATAATTTGAAGGAAAGATACATGCACCAAAAATGAGAATTTCTCCAATAAAAGAACTATAATTGAATACAATTGCAGCTGCTGGTTTTAAAAATTCAAATGAATGCAATTTAAACCTTGATCAAATTTATCTTTTAAAAGTATGCGGAGGGGGACTTAATTACAAGTATATGTAAAAATATTACCTTGTTTTCATATTTTGAATGTGCTCATGCAATAACGATATTAAAAATGTTAATTCACTAAAATTGAGCTAATTTCTTCGTTATTTATGGATTATGAACATTTGATAATGACACGAGAAGGATTCGGATGAAATGGTACCCAGAAAATGAGATAAAGGCAAGACTAGAAAATAAATTTCTCGTGTATTACAACAAGCAGGCCGAGCTTTATATTGGCACTAAACATACAATTGTCAGCCCGTCAGACTACAAACTTGCAACTACTAAACTAAAACTACTACACTGTCGTCTAACTTATTCTGTACCATTCCCCCTCCAACTTAGAATATCCAAACTCTCCATTCTGAGTATCGACGTTGAGTAGATTCTGAACTTGAGACTACCTTAGAGAGCGTATTAATCTGCAATTTGCTCACTGGACGAATATGCCTCTCACTTTTACTTGCTTCTGAAACAAATACAACTCCATTATCCACATGCTTCGTCCTTGAGTGAAGTATGGGGTTAGCTGATAACATTACATCCCTGTGCTTAAGATTGTCACGGCATGTTGTAGGTTCCTTAGGCATGTGAATAGTGAACCTACAACTCTCCAAGCAAA
Source organism: Erythrophleum ivorense (assembly GCA_026724425.1). NCBI lineage: Eukaryota > Viridiplantae > Streptophyta > Magnoliopsida > Fabales > Fabaceae > Erythrophleum > Erythrophleum ivorense. Next base: position 16,662 of record JAIUCV010002334.1, read on the forward strand.
GACCGCAGCCATGTTATCTTGAGCACAATAGATGTCAAATCTATATTCTACTTCAGTAATTGATCAACCTCGAGACAACCTATTGCTTGTTGGATGTCCATGCCATGGTTTTAAATTGCGATTGCAACTGCGTTGCAGTTATTGCGGTTGCGGGCATTGCGGGTTCTATAATGCGGATTGCGGTCATTGCAGCTGTGATTTTTTTTAAAATTTGCACAAATTATTTTAAAAACATATATAATCATTATAACTCTCATATACATAAATATATCATGTCTAACATCAATATTAATTAAATAAATTCTTATTTTGAACAAGCATATCAATGTTATTGGAGAAAACTAAAAAGAAAAATCAGATAATATAAAAGTATACTTACATACTTATTACAAAGAGAGAATTAGAATCACCAGATTGTAGAATGTTGTGGAGGATCATAGTTTCCACTTTCACTTTCATTATCACCTTGTCTTGCTCCCTGTCCAAAAACATAATCAAAAAATCCTCCACCTATGTTCTCCATTTGCTGATAAGGAAAACTTAGTGCTTGGTGATAATAAGGCTCTTGATAATTTATTGAAGGTTGATAATATGGTGGGGTTTGGATTATTGGATAATAATCATGTGACATACGGGGAAGTTGTTGATAAAATGGAGGATAGTAACTTTGACTACTTTGAGACGAGCCACCAATGCCAAAATCACCAAAACTTTGCAAAAAACTAAAGGAAGAACTATCTTCTAGTACACCACTTTGCTGCCTTCTACCTCTTATAGATTGATGACCACCTCTTCTATTATCATCAGAGCCTCTATCCTGAAAAGATGTCATATCAACAACAAAACCCAAATCACGCATAGTATATAGAATGTCTTGATATGGATTTTGTTCTCTATCTTCATCTATGTCATGATTACTTTCTACTGTATTACCACCATTACCACCACTATTGTTACTTGGTGGACTCAAACCACCATCACTGCCCTGACTATGTCTTTCATGAGAACTTGAATCAACATCAGCCTCTACCTCTTCGTCATCAGTATCCACTCTTGGAAGCCATTTTGAATTTTGAAGTCCATCCAATAATGGGCCTTCTCTCTCCTCAATCCATGGAGATAAGGGATTATCTTCTTGAAATATGTAATCAAGATTAATTGGATTGAAACTATTTTCTATCTCTTCCTGACTACGCCTCTTCTTCTCCCTCATTCTTAGCTTCATATTGTAAAAAGTAAAGACAAGTTTTTGTAATTTTTTATACTTTAGTCTATTTCTTGTCTTTGTATGAATATAGCTAAATGTACTCCAATTCCTTTCACAATTTGAAGCTGAAGTTGTTTGGCTTAAAATTTTTATTGCAATGCTTTGAAGTTCAGGAGCACACGAACCATATATCATCCCCCATTCAGCTATTTAAACAAACAATACACAAATTTAGTCAACTTGATGACTCCCAATATTTAGTATTAATTATAGTTAATTGGATTTAATTTGGGAGTCATCCATTAGAATTTTAATGGGATTTATTCATTATTTGTAAATAATTTTTCAAATCAAAAGTGAAAGAGAGAAATGAAGTTAATTGCAAATAATTATGATTGAGTAGATGTTGCCTTAATAGAAAATATTTCTTGTTTCAGAATTTTATTCAATGATAAGCTCCAGGCAAAGAAGTGGTCGCTTTATCTTAAGAAGTAGCCGCTAAATTCGGTAAGCTCCAGGAAAAGAGGCGGTCGCTTTATCTGAAGAAGCGGCTGCTAAACTCGGTGTCAAAACTTTGCGTTTTGATTAATAAGGATACAAAACACAAATTGCAGCTAGGTTTTCATTCATTCTGCGGCAGAGGGGGGTTCTGAATGTCCAGGAGGCATTTTTGGGTGGTCTTTGGAGGTTTTTCAAGCTTGGAGGAGTGAAGGAAGAGGAAGAATCAAGGGGAAGCTCCACTTTCTGCATTTATTTCATCCCTTTGTTTGCTTTTTCTGTTTCTCTTCACCTTCTCCATGTATTTGATTGGGATTTACTGTATATTTAGCTATGTGTAGCTAAACTTTTCTTTACCTAGAGAACTAGGAACTTGATGTGAACTAAATCTTTGTTTTACTTGTTGATTGTAATGATTGGAGCTTTGTGTATCCTCCTCTTGCTTAATGCTTACTTAAGGATTGGCCACCTCTTGGAATTGATTTGGGTAATTGGAATTTACCTTGAAAAAGGAATTCTAATTGGACCTAAGAGTTGGATAAATTACGTTAGATTATTCTAATTTGTAATTGGGATAGAAATATACCTAATTGCCTCAATTGGTTTGTAGAGGGTTATGGTTTGTAATGCACTCTAACCTAATTCTAGGGACACTTAGAGTTTAGGGAAGAGTAGGGCTATAATTACATCGACGGACGGTTATAGCTTATGAATCTCTTAACCCACAAGGTGATAATTAATTGCAATTGAACAAGTAATTAAGTTCTAGTAAGCATCAAGGGAATAGTGACTCTAGGTAACTTCAAAACCTTGGATTTTTGTCTAAATTTTCCTTGCCAACTAAGTTTTCTTTAATTTGTTTTAGTTGAAAATTAGTTTTAAATCATGAATTGTTTAATTGGTAGCTTAACATGGATGAAAGGGGGTTGTGCATTGCCTAATTGCATTTAAGTCATTCCTCGTGGGAACGATACTTTTACTTATCATTGAACTACTTGAACCGATCCGTGCACTTGCGGAAGCCCATATAATTTTTAGTGGTCAAGTTTTCTGGCGCCGTTGCCGGGGAATGGCTTAAATGTTTAGTTAGAAGTGTGTAATCTTTAGTAGTCCTCAATTAAGCATTAGTTAGTTAATTAGTAAAATTTTTGTTCATTCTGTCATTTGCTTTTGCTTTTTGTTTAAAGTAATACAGTTAGGTGAATTTTTTTTTATAGGTACCACGGTATATGCCGAAGCGATCCACTACAAAGAAGAAGCGCACAACAAAGAAAATTTATGATCTTGTGGTGAACTTGAACCTTGAAGAAACTCCTTCTAAAGTTCAAAATTCATTAAGTGAAGAAATGGCTCAAGAAGGGAATCAAAATCAGTTTATAAAAGACTTTGTGGGCCGTACTATGAAGGGCACTCTATCTAGTATAGTAGTGCCAGACTTTCAAGCTGCTAACTTTGAGTTAAAGCCCGTGATGATTTCGATGTTGCAGCTCAATGGCCAATTCACTGGTGAGAGGTCTGATGAAGATCCCAACCGTCATATTCTGTCATTTTTGGGAGTGTGCGATTCATTTAAGCAGAATGGGGTACCAAGGGATGTTCTGAGACTTCGACTATTCCCACTTTCTCTACAAGGAAAGGCTAAGGAGTGGTTACTGACTCTACCAGAGGGTTCAATTGATACTTGGGATAAGCTAGAGGCAAGGTTCAGAGCTCGCTTCATTCCAAACAACAGAATAGCGGATGCCCGTCGTGAGCTTATCAACTTTAAGTAAGCTTCAGATGAACACTTATATGCTGCATGGCAGAGGTACAAGCATTTGCTTCGCCAATGCCCAAGCCATAGGATGGACAACTGTGCTATTGTTCATAATTTCTGCACACGTCTAACTTCACAAATTGATACAATGTTGGACGCTATTTTAAATGGGCGTTGGGATGAAATGCCTGTAGATGATGTTGTTCAGGCATTAGACACATTATCTGAAAGCTATGTGCAAAGAGGAGGTGACAGAAGGGTGAGTGCGAATGTTGCCAATACACAAGAAGACTCCTCTATTCCACTTGCAACTATTCTCTCCGCTCTGAATAAGAGATTTGATATGCTAGAATCTGAAGTGCAACGAAGTCAGCATATGAATGTGTGTTCTACTCAAGTGGCCCCAATTACTTGTGAAAACTATGGGGATTTACACTCAGTGGATTATTGTCCCTTAACATCTTTAGAATCAGTTCACTATGTGGAACTTTCCAAAAAATCAGAATCCCTACTCTAATAATTACAATCCTGGGTGGCGTAATCATCCAAACTTTTCTTGGAAGCATGGCCCAGCACTAAATCATCCAGCATTTTCTTCAGGTGTTAAGCCTACTCAACCACCAGGTTTTGCTCAACCTGTGAGGCAAAATGCACCTATTCAAGAACCTTAGACGAATTTGGAAGATGCCTTGGCTAAATTCATTAACATCCAAAGTAAGCAAAATGAAGAACAAGCTCAAGTGAATGCTAGAGTTGACACCTCCTTGAGAAATTTAGAGTTGCAAATGGGTCAATTAGCCTCAGTAATGAATTCATTAAGACAAGGGGGATTGCCAAGTGATACGGTGCCTAATCTTAAAAGAGAAGGCAAGGAAGAGTGTAAGGCTATAACTCTTCGAAGTGGAAAAGTGTTGCCAAAATTTCAAGCACCAAGGGTGGTTAGCCACACACCTATATCAAATGCTCTTAAAGAGGATGATAAAGGTGAAATTGTTATAGAGGAGAAGAGTGATGATAAAAGAATAGGAGGAGAACATGTGGATGCATCAGTTGAAAAGAAGAGAAAAGTGAGTAGTGAAGAAGTAAAAAAACATGTGGATGTTGATAAGGGTGAAAAACAAGGAGAGAAACTGCAAACATTACCAAGGACAATACCTCCATTACCATTTCCTCAAAGATTTCAAAAGAAGGTGGAAGATAAGCAATATCAAAAAATTTTGGAAGTGTTCAAGCAACTTCATATAAATATTCCATTTTCAGAAGCTTTGGAGTACATGCCTAAGTATGTCAAGTTTTTAAAGAAGATGCTGAGCAAGAAGCGAAGATTTGGTGAATTTGAAACTGTAGCACTTACTGAAGAGTGCAGCAAAATAATCAACCCACGGATTCCAATGAAGTGTAAAGATCCAGGTAGCTTCTCTGTACCTTGTAAAATAGGTACTCACGTTCAAGGTAAAGCTTTGTGTGATCTTGGAGCCAGTGTCAATCTCATGCCATTATCTGTCTTTGAGAAATTGCAACTTGGTGAGGCAAGACCCACTATAGTAACTTTGCAATTAGCAGATCGGAGCTTAGCATATCCAAGGGGTATAATTGAAGATGTTTTAGTGAAGGTGGGTGAGTTCATATATCTAGCTGATTTCATTGTTGTAGACTATGAAGAAGATAAAGATAATCCATTGATTGTTGGCCGTCCATTCTTAGCTACAGCTAGAACTTTTATTGATGTAGAGAAAGGGCAAATAGTGATGAGATTGGGAGATGAGCAGGTGGTGTTTAACATGGACAAAGCACTGAAATATCCTAGAGATGTTGAAGATTGCCTCAGAGTTTCAGTGATTGATGATTTAGCTCAAGAACAATTTAATACAATGATAGCCCATGATCCTATTGAAGTATTATTAATGGGAGTGAAGCATGAGAAAGCTGAAGCTAGTCATGAGGTAGCTCAAGTGCTTAATTTTTCAACCACTCGGGTTAAAAAGCATTGGCAAGTGGAATCTCTAGATTTGGCTTCCCGTTCAGTGCCATCTCTTAAGCCTTCAATTATGCAACCTCCGATTTTGGAGTTAAAACCTCTCCCTAAGCATATGAAATATGCATATTTAGGGGATTCAGAGACACTTCCTGTCATCATTTCTACTTCATTGGACTCTTACCAAGAACAAAGACTAATTGAAGTGTTAAAGAGTCATAAAAAAGCTTTAGGTTGGACAATTACAGATATCAAAGGGATAAGCCCTTCAATTGTGATGCATAAAATTCTATTAGAGGAAGATCATAAGCCATCTATAGAGAATCAGAGGAGGCTTAATCCGATGATGAAGGAAGTTGTTAAGAAAAAAATCATCAAGTGGCTGGATGCTGGAATCATTTATCCAATTTCAGATAGTGCATGAGTCAGTCCAGTACAGTGTGTCCCTAAGAAAGGGGGAATGACAGTTGTGGCAAATGAAAAAGAAGAATTGATCTCCACAAGAACTGTCACTGGATGGCGAGTGTGCATGGACTACCGGAAATTAAACACAGCCACTAGAAAAGATCATTTTCCTCTCCCCTTCATGACCAAATGCTTGATAGGCTAGCGAGGAAGGAATATTTTTGTTTTCTGGATGGTTATTCAGGGTATAACCAAATTTCTATAGCACCTGAAGACTAAGAGAAAACAACCTTTACCTATCCCTATGGCACTTTTGCTTTCAGGAGAATGCCATTCGGGTTGTGTAACACACTAGCAACCTTTCAAAGGTGCATGACATCAATCTTTTCTGACTTCATCAAAGATATCATGGAGATTTTTATGGATGATTTCTCTGTCTTTAGGGATTCATTTGAAGTTTGTTTGAAGAATCTCTCTAAGGTGCTTAAAAGGTGTGAGGAGACTGATTTAGTTTTGAATTGGGAAAAATGCCATTTCATGGTGAAAGAAGGAATAGTATTAGGACACAAGGTATCTAAGGAGGGTTTGGAAGTAGATCGGGCCAAGATAGCATTAATTGAGAAGTTGCCTCCTCCTACCAGTGTTAAAGGAGTCTGAAGTTTTCTTGGGCATGTGGAGTTCTATAGAAGATTCATCAAAGATTTTTCAAAAATCCCGAAGCCCTTGTGAAAGCTATTAGAAAAGGATACTAAGTTCCTTTTTGATGATGATTGCTTGAAAAGTTTTAAAGAGCTGAAACAGAAGCTAGTGACTGCACCTGTAATAGTTGCTCCAGATTGGTCATTGCCTTTTGAGATCATGTGTGATGCAAGTGACTATGCAGTAGGAGCAGTTCTTGGACAAAGGCGAGATCGGGTTTTTCATCCTATCTACTATGCCAGTAGGACATTAGTGGATGCTCACGTAAATTATTCTACCACTGAGAAAGAAATGTTAGCTATTGTTTTTGCTTTTGAGAAGTTTAGAGTTTATCTGTTGGGAGTCAAAGTTGTAGTACACACTGATCATGCTGCTATTAAATATTTGCTGAGAAAGAAAGAGTCCAAACCTAGATTGATTAGGTGGGTTTTACTACTTCAAGAGTTTGACTTGCATATAGTGGATAGGAAGGGAAGTGAAAACCTAGTGGCTGATCATCTTTCTAGGTTGGATCCTGAGCATGTTAGTGATAATAGGCTTGTGAATGATGTTTTTCCTGATGAATGCATTATGGCTGCTAATTTGCTAAATGTACCTTGGTATGCTGATTTAGTAAATTATATTGTCTGTGAAGTTTTACCTCCTGAATTAAACTATTATCAAAAGAAGAAATTTTTGAATGAGGTCAAGCTTTACATCTGGGATGAGCCTTATTTGTTCAAAAGATGTGTAGATGGAGTTCTTAGGAAATGTGTTCCTGAGATTGAACAGCATGATATTTTGATTGCATGCCATGCATCACCATTTGGGGGACCTTTTAGTGGTCAGAAAACTGCTTTTAAAGTACTACAATCTGGTTTTTATTGGCCTACATTGTTTAAGGATTCTCATTTGTTTGTTTCTCATTGTGATGCTTGTCAAAGATCTGGTAATATTTCTAAAAGACATGAGCTTCCTCAAACCGGTATCTTCAAAGTTGAGTTGTTTGATTTGTAGAGAATTGATTTTATGGGTCCCTTTGTTTCTTCTAGAGGCCAACAATATATTTTGGTGGCTGTTGAGTATGTGAGTAAGTGGTTGAGGTGGTAGCTTGCCAACATAATGATGCTCAAATAGTGGTGCGATTTATAAAAAAAAATATTTTTTCTCGTTTTGGCACCCCTAGAGTTATCATTAGTGATGGTGGAACTCATTTTAATAACCACTTGTTTAAGTCTTTACTGGAAAAATATGGAGTTCACCACAAAATGGCTTTAGCTTACCATCCTCAAACCAATGGCCTCTGTGAAGTATCTAATAGGGAGATCAAAAGAATTTTAGAAAAAACAGTGAGTGCTAATAGGAAAGATTGGTCTAATAAGTTAGATGAAGCTTTATGGGCGTATAGGACAGCTTACAAAACACTAATTGGTATGTCTCCATATCAATTAGTGTTTGGTAAAGCTTGTCATTTGCCTTTAGAACTTGAGTATAAAGCTTTTTGGGCCATAAAGAAGTTGAATTTGGATTATAAAGAGGCTAGTGAGAAGAGGTTGTTGGACCTTAATGAACTTCATGAATTCAGGTTGCAAGCTTATGAGAGTTCTAGATTATATAAGGAAAAGACAAAGATTTTGCATGATAGAAAGATTTTAAAAAGGGATTTGATACTTGGTGATTTAGTGTTATTGTATAACTCTCGTTTGAGGTTGTTTCCAGGAAAGCTTAAGTCAAGGTGGTCTGGTCCTTTTAAGGTTGTGTCTACCACTACCTTTGGTGCTATTGAAATTCAAGATGAGAAAAGTGGAGAAACTTTTAAGGTAAATGGCCAAAGCTTAAAGCATTACCTTGGTGGACCGGTAGATAGGATGAAGGCCAATGTGCAGCTCTAAGACTTCTCATAGAAGTGCCAAGATAGTCCGGCTAAAAGACTTTAAACTTAACGCTCTTGGGAGGCAACCCAAGTGTCTTTTTCTTTATTCATTTCTTAGTTCATTAGCTAGTTTGTTGTAGATTTAATTGCTTGTTTTTATTTTGTAGATGGAGCAAATCTTTTTCCCAGAGAATCTTTTGGTTGAGAAGCATGAGGATGGATTGATTCAAGGGGCAACAATCTCATAAAAAGAGGGAGTATTTCTTAACCCATTTAAATCTTTAATGATGATATAGAAGTTTGAAGTTGTTGGTGATGAATTGTTTTGTCATGGGTTATTAAGAAAAATGTTGGGTTACTTAAGGGGAGTTGAATTGAGTAAGGTTTGGTTATGATTTGTTAAATTTTTTGGAACTTGAAAGAAAAATTTGAATCCTTGCTGATTTTTGGTTCTGTCTTGTTTAGCGATAGCATCTCTGATTTTAGCGATCGCTAATCTCTGCAGTCAATTTCCCCTATATTTTCCAGAAGTGCTTAATGCGGTAGCATTATCTTGGGAAAGCGACAGTATTTTTTAAGTTTAGTGGGTTAGCTATCGCTTACTTAGTTTTAGTGATCGCTAAAAATGCTGCAGCATCCTCCCATACATTTTCCAGAATAGCATGATGCGATAGCTTGTTCTGAGCATGTGGCCGCATCTTTTCTTGTGTCATCTTGGCCAAAAAAAAAGATAAAATAAAATAAAATAAAAATAAAAATAAAAAAATAAAAATAAAATAAAAATAAAAAATAAAATATATATAGATATATATAAATAATAATAATAAAAACAAAAACAAAAATAAAATTAAAAAAAAGAATATAAATATATTTAATAAAAAATAATAATAATATAATAAAAACAAACAGAAAATAATTTAAAAATAAATAATTTCAAAATCAAAATAAAGTTATATATATATATATATATAATAATTCCTTTTATCATTGAATATAATATAATATAATATAATATTAAAAAAAAAAGACAAAAGCAAATTAGGTTTATCTCTACTAGAATTTTGCTCTGCTGTCAAATGCCCAGCTTTCTTCTTCCTTCACCATTTTTTCCGTCGAGCTGTCTTCCATCTCCGTCGAGTTCTCTCTTCCAATTCGCCTCACCAGCTCAGCTCGCCTTCGCCATTTCCGTCCTTCTCCAGCTCGACATCGCCAGCGAGCAGCTCCAGCTCTCCTTCTCCAGCTCGACATCTGCTTCGAGCAGCTCCAGATTGCCATTTCCATTTCAAGTTGTCTCCCCAGCTTCAGTCTTCTCCATTTCTGGTTTTCTTCTTGCTCCATTCCAGCAGCTCGCCATTCCCAATCTTCTCCATTTCGAACTGTCTCGCCTTCTTCTTCTAGTTGCATTAAAGATGGGGATATGGCTATTTCAGAAACACGACAAATGCCATCTAGAGGTTCAAAATCTCAGAGCAAACTTGCTGCATCCAAGACTTCTTCAAAGGTTAAGCTTGTAGAGTCTGAGGTTCCAAGGAAAAAGCACGCTAAGAAATTTATCACTTCAAAAGCTAAGTCTGTTGTTCCTGAAGTTCCAAGGAAGAAGCACGCTACAAAATCTGTTATTGCTTCCAAACGACAAAGGGTTGTTCACTCTGAGAGTGATGAAGAAGTACATCTCCTCACAGCATCATATGATCCCAAAGTTTTTCTGAATCAAGAGGCTGCTGATTGGTTCACTAATCAAATTTCTGGCAAGAAGTTTTTCTAGGATTGCTTCTATGCCCTATCTCCATTAGATAGCCCATATTGCAAGTTTCACAAGCACCAATGGGATCGGTTCTTGGAGAGGCCTGACAATGCTATCTATCCCATTGTCTGCCAGTTTTATGCAAATGCTAAATGGCATGTGAACAATCAGTATTGGATAAGGACAAAAAGAATTCTCATAGATGAAGATGTGATTAGAGAGCATTATGCACTCCCTTGTGTGGGGAAATGTGCGTATCAAGAAATGATGCAAGATTTGACACAAGTGGATTACAATCAAGTGGCAAGGAAGTTGACCACAAGAGGCCAAGGGAAATGGAATCATGGTTTGAAGTACCATGAGTTACATAAGGAAGCAAGATTTTGGGTTACTTTCATTTCATGTAATGTCCTACCAAGTTCTCATAACACAATTATTACTCGGAGTAGGGCATTGTTGGTGTATTGTATCCTAGAAGATTTAGATATTGATTTGCCTCCTCTCATTCTCAAGGGCTTGAAGTCTGTTTATTCATCGGTGAAGAAGTCCTTACCTTTCCCTTTCATGATTTCTGGCATTATCACTAACAAGATTGTTGGGATTTTTACTGATCAAGAGGAACAATTGTATCCCATTGGTGGTGTCACTTATCAATCATTGAAGGGCGAAGAAGAGGATTTCTTGGGGGACGATGAGGAGCATGATGATCATCCAGCTAACCCTTTAGTGCATGAACAAGAACCTATTCAAGATCCGCCAGAGATTTCTTTAGAGGCCACTTCACAGGATAGGATGGTTCAGCTCTTGCAAGACAATATTGTGCAACAAGGCCTCATTCTAAAAAAACAAGAGTAACTTGAGAAGCAATGTGAGACGATGTCACAGAAAATTGATTCATTGCTTCTATTTCGTGATGAGTTGACCTCCCAGATGGCACGCGTTATTGATCTTTTGCAACCTCCGCAGCAGTTTGGGGTGCACTCAAGGCCATCGGAAGGTTTGGAAGTGGATGCACAGCGGACAGACGCTAGTGTGGGCATGACTGACAGTGCACAGGAGTACTCTTCAGCTAGGGAGGAGTGATTCTCTTTATGATAATTATTTTGTGTTGGAGGATTTGATTCTGTCTCTTAAACTATTTTTGTTGTTTCCTTAGTTAATTAGTAGTTAGATGTTTTTACTGTTGTTTCCTTTCTTTATTCTCTGTAGCTTACTGGATGACTGTTTAGGACTTCCTATTACCCTGATTGACTGGTTTTGTACTTACCTATCTCTTTTGACTTCTTTGTCTACAGATGATAGGTTTTGATGCCTATACTTCTCTCTTTTCTTTCTTCTCCATACTTTCAGGGAAGTCTCAGTATCTCATCTTTTCTACCTCCTTTGCTTCTTGTTATGTTTATTCACATTGAGGATAATGTGTGATTTAAGTGTGGGGGAAAGGTGTTTATTAAAGTTGATTTTTGGTGTCTAGAATGAAAATTAATGAGAAAACAATAGAATGGCTACAGTGTTTGAGGATTTAATTGAGTTTAATTTCTCTCTTATTTGTTTATGGCAATTCTTGTAGCAAGTAGTTAAAACTTGCGTGATTTAATTATAGGAGCTAGGTTAAGTGCTAATATAATTTGATTGCGGTCTTGCTCATGAATTTGTATAATGGGATTCGGGTTGCTAGTTAGAAGAGCAATATTCCTTTGTGAAAAAAAAAATTTAGATATATAATAATAGAGATTCTTCTCCTCTAGTGGAAGCTACCTAGTAACCAGGGGCTTTCATCACCAATGTTAGCTCTCGCGTAAAACAGTAGTGGAACCTATGAGTATGCAAAGCACCCTAACTATGTCACTTTAGTCTGAGTAACCGGGTGACTTCATTACAAATGTTGTCATTCGCGTAAAAAGGATTTCGGAGACAAGGAAGGGAAGAAAATCTCTTTAAAAAAAAAGGAAAAGAACAAAACGATACTTGTAAAAAGAAATAAAAGAAAGGGGATGATCTCTTCTATATTAGAATTTCAATTCTCATTTTATGAGTGCATGGGTTGGCCGTGCAAATTGTATTGAAAATGTGTAAATTGTGAAGTTAAGTCCGCTTGTTTAGCTTCTTAGTTTCACAAAGTTGATGGATTCAAGTTTAAGGGAATTTTAAACTAGAATTAAATGTTCTAATATACTGTGTTATTTTATTGTTTGTTTTGAAAGTATGGATGAGTGAATTTTGCTTGAGGACAAGCAATTATCTAAGTGTGGGGGAGTGATGACTCCCAATATTTAGTATTAATTATAGTTAATTGGATTTAATTTGGGAGTCATCCATTAGAATTTTAACGGGATTTATTCATTATTTGTAAATAATTTTTCAAATCAAAAGTGAAAGAGAGAAATGAAGTTAATTGCAAATAATTATGATTGAGTAGATGTTGCCTTAATAGAAAATATTTCTTGTTTCAGAATTTTATTCAATGATAAGCTCCAGGCAAAGAAGCGGTCGCTTTATCTGAAGAAGTGGCCGCTAAATTCGGTAAGCTCCAGGAAAAGAAGCGGTCGCTTTATCTAAAGAAGCGGCCGCTAAACCCGGCGTCAAAACTCTGCGTTTTGATTAATAAGGATACAAAACACAAATTGCAGCTAGGTTTTCATTCATTCTGCGGCAGAAGGGGGTTCTGAATGTCCAGGAGGCATTTTTGGGTGGTCTTTAGAGGTTTTTCAAGCTTGGAGGAGTGAAGGAAGAGGAAGAATCAAGGGGAAGCTCCACTTTCTGCATTTATTTCATCCCTTTGTTTGCTTTTTCTGTTTCTCTTCACCTTCTCCATGTATTTGATTGGGATTTACTGTATATTTAGCTATGTGTAGCTAAACTTTTCTTTACCTAGAGAACTAGGAACTTGATGTGAACTAAATCTTTGTTTTACTTGTTGATTGTAATGATTGGAGCTTTGTGTATCCTCCTCTTGCTTAATGCTTACTTAAGGATTGGCCACCTCTTGGAATTGATTTGGGTAATTGGAATTTACCTTGAAAAAGGAATTCTAATTGGACCTAAGAGTTGGATAAATTACGTTAGATTATTCTAATTTGTAATTGGGATAGAAATATACCTAATTGCCTCAATTGGTTTGTAGAGGGTTATGGTTTGTAATGCACTCTAACCTAATTCTAGGGACACTTAGAGTTTAGGGAAGAGTAGGGCTATAATTACATCGACGGACGGTTATAGCTTATGAATCTCTTAACCCACAAGGTGATAATTAATTGCAATTGAACAAGTAATTAAGTTCTAGTAAGCATCAAGGGAATAGTGACTCTAGGTAACTTCAAAACCTTGGATTTTTGTCTAAATTTTCCTTGCCAACTAAGTTTTCTTTAATTTGTTTTAGTTGAAAATTAGTTTTAAATCATGAATTGTTTAATTGGTAGCTTAACATGGATGAAAGGGGGTTGTGCATTGCCTAATTGCATTTAAGTCATTCCTCGTGGGAACGATACTTTTACTTATCATTGAACTACTTGAACCGATTCGTGCACTTGAGGAAGCCCATATAATTTTTAGTGGTCACAACTTTAAATTATAAAAAAAATTAATCATTTTGATTAAGTTACATATTCTACCATGTATGCTTGTAAATAAAAAATGAATTATATCTTATCGGGATCCATTTGAGACCATGCTCTCTGAGTTTGTGCGTTCTAAAGTTCTCTCTCTTTTCTCGAAAGAGTATTAATTATGCAAAATCATATTAAATTTAATGTAAATATATAATAATATATTCCAAATATTCATTATATAAAAAATAACTCACATGATTTAGTGCTCTAATTGCAACATCCATATTTCTTTCTAATTTAGAGATTGCACTTTTAGTTCCATCAAATGTTTCTTTATAAAATGAATGACCATGCTCAACTCTAAATTGAAATTGAGGATTAAGAAAATAACCTAAAAAAAATAGAATTAATTAGTCAATACACAAATATTTCTCTTTTTGTGACAACATAATATATATATAGACTTACCTGCAGAATTTAAATCAGTATGTAGGAATTTCCATCTTTTATCTATCATGTCGTTATAAGTTGAGTGATAACGACAATTTTGTTGTATAGATAGCTTTGCTCTATCTATAGTTTCATAGATAAAACCTATGGTTGGTTTTTCATCACCGTCAACTAGTCTTAACACCTTGACAATTGGCTCAAATACTTTTAGTATTTCATTAACTTTGATCCAAAAGTCATTATCTAAAATTTTTTTTCTTGCATCATGTGCTGGTCCAGATTTTTCCTTGCCAAATTTAGACTTTTAAACTTTTCAGAGTTGAACATGTTCTTCAAAGCCTGCTTTTGCTTTACAAGAGATTGTAGTTACAAGAATTGTGTAGCAAAGCGAGTAATGGCTGGACGAATAATTCCTCAACCTCCAGTATATTCTTTCATCAAATTTACAGTCCAAATGTGGTTATATATAAAAGATGTTATCATCTTTGCATCCTCTAACACCTTTTGTACATTACTCTTTTTTCTAATATCTTCTAAGCATAGATCTAAACAATGAGCTGCACAAGGTGACCAATAGAGATGTGGTCTTTTTTCCATCAATTTCTTTCCAACTGCCTTGAAAGCTCCCTCATTATCTGTAACCACTTGGACTACATATTCTTCTCCAACTTCTTCTACCACTTGGTCAAGTAATTGAAGGTAGTAATCAGTATTTCTGCTAGCAACAGAAGAAACATCAATTGATTTTAGAAAAATAGTTCCTCTGCTACAATAGACAAGAAAATTCATTATGTACATGTGACTAATGCTATTAGTCCAACTATCACACATTATTGTAACACCTCTTTCCTTCCATGCACCTTTCAACACATTTATCCATTATGGATTGATATTCAGCTTCTAAATACACATCTGAAATCTCATAAGGAGTAGGAAATTTAACCCCTATTGTGTCTATCTCAGTAGCTGCAGTAATTAAATTATGTAACCAAGGAGAATTAGATAAATTCATTGGAAGACGTTCATATATAATAAGTTTTGATACTGCTTCTCCTAGTTTCTTCCTTAATGTTTTCATCAAACCACCAGAAATTTTTGGTTGTTTAATGCTTTTACTCCTCACAAGATCAACATTTTTAGATCTTAAATTAAAGGCAATATCTTTTGATCCTCTTGCCCTTGCATGAGAGCTTCCACCCTCTTCATACACATTTTGCCCTCCTCTAGTTTGCTGTCTAAATTGTTATTTATCTTCCCATTCACGATGTGATCTGATGCTTTCTTACGTTGCACACCTCATTTGCATTTCTTCATCAATAAATGCTTCTATTTCATCAACTTCATCGCCTTTCAACCTTGCTTCAAATTCTTCCTTTCTTTTTTTTGAATCATTTCTTTTATCTTTATTATCTAAAAGAAGTTTCATCATACCTTCCTGAATAGTAGTCGTAACTCTAGGACAACTAGCTACTTGTCCTTTAAAATGAGCAATATGTTGCTTCAATCGAGTAATTCCACCCTTCATTACTTTTCCACAGAGTTTGCAAATTATGTTGTTTCGATTTCCAGCTACAGGTGTTCCAAAATGCCAACCAATATCATCACTAGAAGCACCTTCTAATCTTTTTGTTGGAAATTCCTCTCTTAGTGGCATTGTTTATATTTTATAGTACCTATTGATTAAATGAAATTGGTCATATAACATAATATACCAAAACTAAAAGTACAATTAAATAATTAGAAAATTAACCAATTAAACAAATTTAGAATAAACATTCAAAGTTCACTAATAATCATCCTAATTCCACCACTAACATCAACAACTCTTTTTTAATGCTCATATAATGATAGTTATTGATTGGTAAATGATATTTAAGTTTGTAAAAATGTAAATTTGTTACTTTCAATGGTTGGCATTTTTATTTTCTTTTTTTGATACGCTAAACATTTAAAATTTAATGAGTTTATAGGTTAAATGAAAAAGACTCAAAGATGGGATATAATAAAAAGATGCATGACTTAGTAATCTAAGGAAAAAGATGTAATACTCATGTTTTCTTATAAAAATTATATGTTTATGATATGATCCTTTCTCTATCCTTGCTATTATAGTTTCCAATTAATTTGTTGATAAGAAAAATTGATCACAGGAATAAATACTAAAATTTCCCTTAAAAAAAGTATTGCATCCTCCTTTTCCTTTAAGAAAGATCAAACAAAAGAATAAGATTAATAAGAGTAGCCAAAAATACTAGTTGCAAAGAAAATGGTTTAACAAACAAGTAATAATACAACTACTAAATATGTTAAATTTAAATTAATTTTACAAATCATGAATATATATATATATATATGTCTCATTTTATAAATTCCCATTTCATGTTCAATTCTCTTTTATTGCTATCTTTTATTACTATCATTACGGTCAATCTATCATTATTTATAATTTTAACAATATTGTAGTTGGATAAAATTAAAAATTTTATCCAGTTAAGGTTTTAAATTACTACAACTGTTATGAGTTGTTTTAATACAAATTTACAAAATTTTCAATTATAAAACAAATGTTAGGAAAATTAATTAATATCAATATTTTTATAAACTTAAGATCTAAGGGATTCACATGAAGAGGAAGTCACTATACATCTTATATAAACATCCAATTAAAAAAATTATATATAAATAGGTATTATATGCAAAATCTAGTAAACTAAATTCTAATATAAGAGTTATGCTTTATTGGTACCAAATTCTAAAAATGAGAGTTACTAATAGAAAAAATATAATTTCATATATAGAGTAATCATTTATATATGAATGGTCTACTTATACAAATGTATATAAATTGATACAAAATAATCAAAACACCATAAATTTCTCTTATATTTCACGTAATATTTTTTAATTAATTTTATTATATTTGAAATATTGGTTATCAATTAAAAGTGTTATTTATGATTAAATTTATGTTTAATGTGTAATACCTACATGTTTTAAATTTATTTTATTTTATATATAATAAAGATATTATATTATTTATAGTAAAAATAATGGAATGATTAAGAAATGATTAATTAAGCCAAAATATAATTCATAATTTCCAATCATAATGAGCCATTTGTCTACTTCTTTCTTAAATTGCCTCAATTAATTTAATCAAATAATTAACAAGCTGACACAACACCCCATTTGACACTGACATGCAATTTCTTTTATTGATATAATGCTATTGGACCGTCTTATGAGTTAATGCCTCCATATCTTGACAAAACATGCAAAACCCCAAAATGAAGTACCAATTATATAGCCATCCAATTTTTCTTTCCAGAGCAAAACAAAAACTAAATACGAGGGCAACCAAAAAGGAATCAAAAGGAAAAGCAAGAAAGACCGATCTATCATGAAAGCAGCCACACACAATAATTGCAACAGAATTTGAGCAACACCAAAGAGGAAGTTAAATTCGTGATATGCAATTTAGTTTGCAACTTTTTCATGACTGATCCTTTTAAATATGACATTTTGCTTTAATCTATGCTGGTTAGTGATCGTTGCCAAAAAAAAAAGAAGGAAAAATTTTTCCACCCTCAACCAACAAAGCTATCTTTATCTTTTATTTTCTAATTTTTTTTACCATAACTCTATCTTTATCTTTAGTAGTTATAGTTAGACAAAGACTATATAATAATTTGATGCATCAAACAACTTCTAGGTTAATTCCACCTATCAAACATCCAGGGATTCTAGTAGAACATGTTTGACCCTTGTGGAGTCCCGAAAACACTTACCCAATTATAAAAAACATTTATCATGAAAAACATTTTAATATTTTTTTAATTGTAGAATCTTTTCAAACTTATAAAAGATATCTCAATATTATCTTTTAAAATAATCTTATCTTAATTAATTAAAAAATTTTAATATATATGGATACATATGAATCCCCATAATATATAATATACATATATACATATATATATATATATATGATTCCAATGCACAACTTCTCCCATTGAATATATATTATATTATATTAATATATGAATCCCCATAAGTAATCATGTGTGGCTCTTGATTCAATACTACCCAATTATAAAAAATATTTATCAAGAAAAATATTTTAATATTTTTTAATTGTATAATATTTTTAAACTTATAAAAGATATGTCAATATTATCTTTTAAAATAATCTTATCTTAATTAATTAAAAAATTTTAATATATATGGATACATATGAATCCCCATACTATATAATATATATATAGATATGTGCCTGATTGAATATATATTATATTATATATAATATACATCTATATAGATTCAATGCACGGCTTCTCCCATTCAATATATATTATATTATATATAATATACATATATATAGATTCAATGCGTAGCTTCTCCCATTCAATATATCTTATATTATATTAATATATGAATCCCCAGACAAATCATTCGTGGCTCTTTACATTAATATAACTTACCTGCCAAAGAATTGATTTTATGCCTGCCAAATCACTAAACCTCTTTTACGGATTTTCCTTCTCCAAGCTTCCTGACGGGCCTCGATCTCAATTCAATGCATTAGATAGTCAATCCATGCTGTTAAATGGTGTGCAATGAACAAAAGGTCTGTGTTGAAAATCTAATCCTTTGCACATATTGATTGACTACTCGTCAGGCCGATTCCAACCTTCTTCCTTTTTTATCATAGGCAGACTAATGGTAAGGAAGTAGTGGATAAGAGATCAAACCTACGGCTCCTCCTATTCCATGTACATTATATTATATTAATAAGATCAAAATATATAATATATATTGCATTGAGTTATCAGAGTGGTACGTGGCTTTTCCTCCTCCATTCCATTAGTAAATATATATTATATTATATTAAAATGATATCTTTGTGTATTGTGTAACTCCACGCTTCCTTACTCTGATTCATTTAACTCTTCAAAAAATTGAGGAAAGCCAAAGCAAAAAAAAGCAACAAAGCAGATCAAGAAGAAGAAGATGGCTGCATACCTCTGGGCGCTTCTTTCTTCAAATTCGAGTGTGCGTTGGCTAACTGGCTCTGCTTCAAGACTTCAGATTTGATTTTCAAATTGCTATGCTTCAACCTTTAGCTTCAGGTATGGTTTTAGATTTCAGAACTTCAAATTTATTAGATCAAAACTCTTTCTACTGGTTGCTATTATTGCTCGCTGGCTTTTTCTCTTTTGCTGTTTGGGAAAACAGATCTAGGGCTGGCTACTTTATTCAGAGCTCTGAGTTTTTAGCTTTATATAATGCATTGCGATGGAACCGCAACACTGTTCCGTTGCAGCCGCAATAACGTTCCGTTGTGGCCCATTAGTGTGATATTTGATCTCTCTGCAGTTGCGGATTGATACGGATGCGACCCAAGCCGCATCCGTAATATTGCAGCCGCATTACAATTTAAAACTATGGTCCATGCCACAAGATTGGAGTCAAGACACACATATATAACCCTGTTGTAGATCTTCCATCATTAGGATCTACTCCCCACTGTATGCATCCAGAGCCATACTAATTCTAGCTACTTTAATTTCCTTACATGTAGCCTATGATCTAGTGTTCTCTTGAATGCAACAGAGTGAGATTGTAGCAGAGCAAGCATGAATTGACATACTTTTAAAACACAATAAGCTAATTTTTGTCCTTGCAATGGTGGCCTACTACAAAGCAACCACTATAAATCTGATAAGTTACATATTTGACACTAGTTCACCCTGTCTTTTAGCAACTTGAGAGACCTGCTTCCATTTCAGTCATCATAGATTTTGTTATTTCCGTTTGAGCTTTAGAAAAAAGATCCCTAATGTACTTTGACTGACCCAAGTGCAGCCCGCAATTTGCAGTATGTTGAATACCAAGAAAATAGTTGAGTTCACCAAAGCCCTTGAGATCAAACTTTTGATGAAAATTTGCAGTCAAATTTGAAATTTCAGTTTGTGAGCTACTAGTGATGACAATTTCATCAATATATACTAGCATGAACATGCCATATTAAGGTAAGGCTTTAATAAATAAGGCTTGGTCACATTTTGCACCAACAAAGCCAAAAGTATACAATGTTAAGGCCAATTTGTCAAATCATGCTCAAGGTGCCTCTTTTAACCCATATAATGCGTATTTAGTTTATAAACAAGATTGATATTATGACTCTTAGGTTGCAACATATACACTTCTTATTGATTAATATCTAGTTGATGAATAAGCCATCCTTCAGATAAGGCAATAGTTAGAATTACTTTATTAGTGTGGGTTACACCACTTGATTAAAAGTTTTTTGTATAATCAAATCTTGCTTGTTGGTGAAACGCTTAGCTACCAACTTGGCTTCATACTAAAGAATTAAAACATTTAACATTATACTATTTTTTGCCTTTGGTAATAGTTTTTATGGCAACAGTTGCAACACCATTGCCTAAATGGGAGACAGGGAACGGTTTTTTTTAGTGTTGCAAGTAAATTGTACTTTATGCAACAGTTTGGATGTAACACCTCAAAATTGTTCCCGACACTCAAATAGGAAATAGTTTTTAAGCGCTACTTATCATTTCTATTTTAAACAACAATTTAAGTATATGGTCCTGTTTAATTTTACAACACTTCAAAATTATTCCCAAAACTCAAATAGGAATATATTTTAAGTGTTGCCTATCCACTTTATTTTATATAATGATTTGAGAATGAGGCTCAAAACAACAATGTTCACAATTTCTAACTGACGGTTTCAATTGAAATCTAACTTATATGATAATTGTTTAACTTTTACATGATTTTTGACTAAATTTCAATTAGATAAAAAATTTTCAATCGCTAAATAGTGCTGAAAGTAAAAGACAAAAAATCTGCTCTAAAAATTGATAAAAAGCTGCTCGTCATAGGCTTTTGTCAACCTTGGCCAACTTGGTGATTGAATTATTTCATTTTTAATTTTTTTAACTTTTAAATGTAAAAGATTTTTTTTTACTTATTGCATATGTTTTAATGTTAGAAACTAGCCATTCAGAAAAAGTAGACATTGCATCAAGCATAGTTATATAATTTTTTTCATATTTTATTCTTTATTTCTCTTCTTTGTATTTTCTCTCTTTTATTTCTTACTTATTTGTGTTCGCAATTTTCTTCTCAATTTCATGTTGTCTGATTTCTTTGATTTTATTGTATTCATTTGGGACTTTCACTCGAGATTTATTTCATTGGAGTTTTAATTCCAAATTCTTTCTATGGAGATTTGTCTATGAAATATTATTTGGTACTTAACATTGTTATTTATTGATTATAAATAATTACTTGATAGTATTGATTTATGATAATATGGTAGAGAAATATTTATTATTGGATAATATCTATTAATTAATATTAAAAATTTTTATGATAATATTTTTAGTCATTTAATGCAATGAAGAAATTTTTTTATTTGATAATATGTGTAAAATAATATTTTTATCACAATTTGTAAAATAATATTTGGAATGTTTACTATTACAAAAAATGGAATTCCTAACAATTGAAGGTAAATGTATAATAGATTGAATCCTAGATGGAAAAGATATACTAATAATATATTTTTTTTATGGAAGGGGTAGAAGAGTTTATTGCTTATCAAAATGGGCCCAATTCAAGAAAGGGAAAAATTTGATGTCTATATTCTGAACAGAAAAATAGAGCATATCTTAGTATCAATGATGTAAAAATTGATTTCTATAAAAGAAACTTTCAACTTGAATATTGATATTGGACATTGTGAATACTGTATTTTGTCCAGACATAACAAAAATCAAAATAGAAAAAAAAATATGAAAAAAATGAAGAAAAAAAAGAAAAGAGATATGAAAAAAATGAAGGAAAAAAGAAAATAGAGAGAGAAAAAAATACCTGTTCCTTTTCAAAAATAAAATTAAGAGAGAGGAAAATATCCATATCTTTTTCTCCAAATTTCAAGATCCTAAATAACCAAAAAATAATTAAAACAAAAAAACAAAATGAACAAAGAAAAAAACAACAACAACAAAAAAGAAGAAAATAAGAAATGATAAAAAAAACTCTAAAAAAAGGGGGCCTTTATTTTGCATTTCAGCTCAATTTAAGAAAAACTTCAGCCTAATTTATACAAAAAATAAAAAAAGTTAGACTAAGAAAATGGGAAGGAAGATAAAACGTAGTGCATTTTGATTCCCAATTCCCTTCACTCCTCTGTTGCATAAAGGACGCAACACAGAGGCACAGAACAGCTCCCCATCTAAGGAAATACGAGAAAGGAAAGAGTTAGGAAGCAGAGAAGTTGACAAAGAGAGGGCAAAGAGTCAGCGGTATGCCCAAAGAGCTGGCCTCCCCCTCACGTCCCTTTAACCATCGGAGGCCGAGAAAAGGAGATGCAAAAATGGAAGAGGGAGATAGAAACAGGGATCGATGAAAGAAGAGAAGACATCAGAAGGGAAAGGGAGCGTGAAGGGAGACTCAAGAAGGGTTCTCGGGGATTTTAAAGGAGGGGAAGCAGACGAACAAAAGGGGGCAAAAGGTTCAAGAGAGGCAAGGAGCACGAGCGAGAGAAGGGGAGAAGGAGAGTGAGAGAAGTATGAGAAAGCGAGACGAAGAACAGAGGAGAGCTTGAGGGGGTTTCCTTCGAAAACTGGTTTTGGATTGGGGTAGAACCAGAAGAAGAGGTTGAAATAGAGATCAAAACTGAGATGGGAGATCCCTTATCCGTGGATTTCAGGTTGGAGGAGGTCTAAAACCTAGGTTGCTTGAAGAAGCTGAGGAAGAAACTCTTGAGATTCAAAAAATCAAGGAAGGAATTGGAAAGAAAAGGCGTTGAGAGCATCCTTAGTCAAGAGTGATTTGAACCACGGAATCAGAGGCTGGAAAGAAGAACAAGGGCAATAACTGTAAATTGAACCCAAAAGTGATCCTTTCTCAATTTCTCTCTAAGGTTCTAGTTACTCTCTGTAACTTATTGATGTATCCCCATTATATAGCTCAATTCTGTAGAAATGAAAATGAATAGGCTCGGTTCAATTTGATTTTGACTTTTCGTATAAGAAGTTGCAATAAACCTTTTGTCGTGTTAGTTGTCTAAATGAATTGGAGATTAGGCTATTCACATCTCCAAAGGATGTGATGTGAGCCCACAGAGGAGGATTTGAATAAGGCTTTATCTGTGCTTCATGTTGCAATATTGCTATATACATTATTTTTGGACAAACCCTTTGCTACTATTTTACTGATCGTTATTTTTCTCCAGTTAATAATCTTTCTCCTGAGTTTGAGCATGAAATCTGAAAAGTGTTGTTGTTGCCCCTATTGATGTTATTAACATGATTTAACTCGGGTTTTAAAATCTAAATCTTGGAATTAGATCCTGGTCAGAATATGACTTCTACCCCTATTGATATTAGCATGATTTAGCTTAAGTTTGAGTCTAAATCTTGGAATCAAACCCTGCTTAGAGTATGCCTGCTCCTGTGGTGATTTTAGCGTGATTTTAGCTTAATTCCTAGCTTGTAATCTAGGATTGAATTCTGTCAAGTGTTCTTGGTGGTCCCAATAATATCTGAACAAGGTTTTAGCATGATTTTTAGCTTAAAATTGGTTTTGAAGTCATTGGTGTTTTCATGTTCGATGGTATGTGATTTCGTGGGAGTATGTTATTACATTCACTTCGATTGTGTAGATTTCATTTTGTGCCCAGTGTCTTTTAGAACTTCCCCAACCCATTGATTTGACTCAAGTATGAAGGCATTTGTTGTTTACTCACTTGTGAAATGTAATTAATCCTCACAGAAACTAATATGCCTGCTTGTTTATACTATGCATGAGGCCCACGAACTTGGTGAAATAAAAGGAGAGCTATTCAGAAGGGTTAAGTGATAGCAGGACCAGGCACTTCATTGGTCTTTCTTCTTTCCCTCTCAGTTCTTGTACTTTCAATGAAATGTGATATGCGATTGATGTATCGAAATTTATTTTTAGGGTTGAGCACAAAACACACACTAGCACAAGTGTCTTATGCTGGTAGTTATCTTTATTCCATTTTTTATTTTTTATTTTGTTCTCATTTTCGTATAATCGCCATGTGAGATTTTTTGTCTCGTCAGGAACATAAGAACCTAAGGATCATGTGAGGCAATAAGCCTCCTTGGTATCTATTAGGTATTAAATTTATGTTTTAATAAGTCTTGGGTTTCGATGGCCCACATGTAATTTTTTTTTTCAAAAGAATTTCAAAAAAACAAAAAACAAAAGAAGGGGTTTTTCTCCATAAATAATAAAAAGTTTTTAAAATTAAAATTCAGCTTTCCTTTTTTTCAAAAGTTTTCCAAAACCAACGAAAATATTTAAAAAAAAGAAAAAAGAAATCAAAAAGTATATAATAAAAAAATCAAAAGGGTCAAAAATGAAAGAAAGGGTCAAGAAATGAAAGTAATTCATGGTTTCGCAAATTAAAACACACAAATTAACTTAAAAATCATTTTTGATTGCAAGAGTCTAAATAATTTTCACTTCCTTTCCTCTTTCAATAAAAATAGAATGATAAAAAAACACAAAAACATTAAACAAAAACAAAAACCTAAACCAAAACCTAAAAAAATAAAAAGGACAAAAACAAAAACAAAACAAAACAAAACAAAAGCAGAACAAAAAATGATTTGAAATTTTTGCACTTAAGTGGAAATGTCATCCCAAGAACTACAATAAATGATTGGAACGAAGAAGAGACGAAAAAAAATCCTTTATTAACTTAAATAAAATAATAAAAAATCTAAAACAAAAAGTTAATTAATTAAAAAGCAAAAAAAACTAAAATAAAAAAGAACAAAAAAATATATAATTAAAATATATTTTTAAAAAAGATTAAAAATGGGAGAAAGAGTAAAGAAGTGGGATTAATTCGGTTTTCATAAATTAAAACATACAAGCTAATTTTCAAATTGCTTTGATTGTGAAAGCCTAAATGATTTCCATATTCTTTTTCTTCTCACCACAAAAAAATAAAAATAATAAAAAACACAAAAATGCGAAAAGAGAAAACAAAAAAACCAAAAAAGAAACAACAAAACACAAAACAAACAATCAAACATCGTTTGAACTACGTGAACCTTGATCCATGCTGAAAGGTACGTAGGCTCTAGGTAAAATCCTAGGTCAAATCCGCCCTTATAAATAATCATTTTCTTTTAATTTTATTTCCTTAATTTCCTTTTATCTTATTTTTCTTTTAATTTTATTCCTTTCTGTTCTATTTTACTCTTAGTTTTCTTTCATTTTTTATTTTTATTTTATATCTTTAAGTTCTTTACTTTTTAGTTTTACATGTAAGTTATTAGGGAGAATTAAAATAGAATAGAGACCATATTAATTTTGCACCACTAACTTAGGATAACCATTCTTAATAATGAGTATAGTGGAGTGCCTAACACTTTCCCCACTCACAATTGACTCTCGAATCTAAATCTGGTTCGTAGACTATTTTTCTTATAAAAAGAATTTTTCAAAGTTTTACCTTTAAAAAAATTAAAATTTAGTGGCGACTTCTACTATTTTTATTTTGATTTTGGTTTTCATTAATGGAAATCAAAATTTTCTTTTCTAAGGTGCCACGCGATCACATTTTTGAGTGTGACAAACATGTCATGATAAGACGAAATCATTACCAACTAACATACACATTGGAATAACATATAGCTTAGGATTAGTAAATGAAGACCATAATAATAGCTATGAAAAAATAATCTTTGATGCAGTTGGTCCTTATTTTAATGTTGGTAGTTATATATGATGAACCAAATTATGATAATAATATTAATCATGTTGAGAAATCTCTAAACTTAAAAGCTTGCAAATTTTTTGATTTGCTAAATACATATAAGCAATTATAGTGGCCAGGATGCACTAATGAGTTTAAGCTATTTGTTGTCATACAAATGTTAAAGATTAAATTTGACAGCAATATGTCAAAATATAGTTTTAATCAATTTGCAAATCTTATAAATAGTTGCCTACCTGATAATGTCATACTTGATAATTGATACAAAACAAAGAGGTTAATATCAAAACTTGGTTTATCTACTCAAAAAATTGATGTTTGTGTTAATGGATGTTTGTTTTATTACAAAAATGATATAAATGAGATGATATGTAAATTCTATGGAGTGTCTCAATATAAAACTATTCAACCTAGTAGAAGATGAAGTTTTAAGGAAATTTCAATAAAAGGAATATATTATTTACCAATTACCCTTAGATTGTAAAAGCTTTATGCCTCAATGAGTTTTACTAAACTTATGCAATGGCATTGGAATAATAAAAGATGTGGAGGTGTACTATGTCATACATAAGATGGAAAAGCAAGGAAATATTTTGAGAGGATATATCCTGATTTTGCTATGGAATCACAAAATGTTAGATTGAGTTTATGTACAAATGAATTCATTCCTTATTTGCTTCACCATATTGATGTTGGCCTATGATAATTATTCCTTACAATCTCCCTTCTGAATTGTGTATTACTGCTCCTCACTTATTTTATACTACAAATTCTAGACCATAAAATCCCAAGATCAAAATTGATGTATTCTTACAGCCATTAATTGATAAGTTAAAATTATTATAGGAGGAAGGAGTATCAACCTAAGACATCTTGAAAAATAAATAAATAAAATTTTCATATGAGAGCAGCATTAATATGGATGATAAATAACTTTCCAACATATGGAATGTTGTCAGGGTAAAGTACTGCTAGAAAATTAGCTGGTCCTCATTATAAGCTTTTACCATGAATTATGGGGGAAATAACTCCTAATTCAATTGTTATTAATAGTTTCTACTACCTATAAACTATAGTTTTAGAAGGAATAAAGGTGCTTTCAAGAAAAATTGATTTGATGATGATTCCCCTCCCTTGAAATTGGATGGAGAAAAATTGTGGCAATATGTGAGTATCCTTCCTACAATAATAGATCAAGAGGTTTTTAGATTACCTGTAACATCCGGTCCTTCCGTAAACGTGAGAAACGCGATGTTTGATTTCTCCGTAAACGTAAAAAATGGGCCAAATATAAAAGGAAGTCCTCAAAATAGAAGGAATTGGGGCCAAATAAAATTATGATAAAATTTTAAATATTAGAAAATGATGATTTGAGGTTTGAGATGCCCAAAAACCAAAGCCAGAAGAGCTCAGAAAATTTGCCAAAGAAAGTAGGGGTATTTTTGTAATTTTTGGAAAATTTTGACAACTCATAGGAGAGCTTTTTAAATGAAAATTTTGAGCTTTCTGGGGTTCTCAGAGGCCCTGAAAACCAGGGGAACCCCTAGAATAGTTGAAACCCCTCCGGTGAGCGATTTCAGCCGTTAGTTGACTGAAACTTTGACCGAATGGTTTGGAATGGTTTTAGATATTTTTGGAGTGATTCCAAAGGCAATTCTTATGATTAAGAGCCTAAGAAATATGATGGAAAAGAACAATTTTAAAAAGGAGTTGAAATGAGCCCAAACGAATAAAACTACGAAGAGGGACTAAATTGCAAATTCTGAAAGTTGCTTAAATGAATCCCTAGCTTATAAAAAATGTCCCTCCTCTGCTCAGATCTCCTCACCCACTCTCTCACATGTTAAAACAGAATTAATAAGGGCTAAGAGTGGCGCACAAAAGGGGAGGCCAAGGAAGGAAGAAGAAGCCTTGAATAGGTATGAAAGTGTGTGTTTTCTTCCTTTTGTCTTTACAATAAATATTCCCCTCCTTCTCCTCCATATTTCCATGGGTTCAGAATATATTTTGATGCTATTTTGGTTCTGGTCCAGCAAGGAGAAGTTAGGATTGGAGGGAAGGCTTGGGTGCAAGAGCAAGCCACTTGGAAGAGCAAAAATTTAAGGTAGGTTCCCATTCCTTTCCATGGCTTTTCTTGCACTTCTTGCTTGTTCTCCTCCATATGAATTTCGTGCAACCTAGAGCCCATCCAAAGGGAGTTGAATTTTAACCATATCAAGGGAAGAACAAGTGATTTAGAGTGTGAGAATTTAGAATAGACAAGTGGAAACAAAAAGGGAGCCTTAAAATTCAAGTTGGCACAACTTGGGGTTTTGAAATAAGTGATGAAATCTGATTTTTCCTAGAGGTATTCTAGCTTATGTAAGACATGTTTTGAGTCTCTTAGACCCCTAGGAAGTTACATATGTGACATTCCTTCCAAGAAAACAAAGCAAAGTTCAAGGACTTTTTTTCATGATGTATATCTCGGCCACACAAGGTATGGTCACCTAGAGAGTGTTTTAATTTGTTCTAAGCTTAGAATGGGACTTCTTATGATGGTAGAAGGTGGGAGGAACCCTTGGAAAAAATTTAGACGTCATGGATTGCGAGATGAGGCAATGGCTTCCATAATGTGACCTTATGAAGCAACTTATGTTTAGGCTTTTGTAAATGAATATGTAATGGCTCCAAGGACCTTAAATGAGATCAAGAGGCCTAGAAATGAGAAGATAATGGAGTCAAGAACTTGAATCATGATGGTTGCTTCAATAGGCCATTTATGGAGCCATTATGTGACTTATGGAACCAAGTATGTTCTTGAGAGTAAATTAAATTCTTTAGATTGTTTCAAGAATATAATTGAGTATTATTCATGATGTTTAGGCCAAGGAAACCGACCCCACCTTAGTGTTCTTGTGGAACCAAAAAAGGGAAGGAGTAAGGCAAAGTAAAGCTTGCATAGATAACAAGGTAGCTCTCTCTCTTTTCTCCCATGCATGAATGAATGTCTACATTATTTTTAAATGTGTGTATGAGTATTTTAAGCTATGAATTGTATTTTAGTATGATGCCTATGTTCCATGGAACCATAGTATTGCACTATGTATTCAAATGATGCCTATAAATGTTGCATTGGTTTGCTTGAATGTGGAGAGGCCAAGAACCTTCTATCTTCGGTGAGGATGAGCCAAAAACCCTTAGAAGTGGTTGAGACCAAGAGAAAGTCTCCCAAGAGCAAGGCTTAGTTCAAGGCCTTTGAGAAAAAGGGTGAGGCAAGTCCAAGAACTTTGAAGAAAGTGGGTGAGGCTAATCCATTCATTTGGCAAGCCTAAGTATGTTATGTGTGCTTTGTGTAAATGCCAAGAATGTATTTTGCACCATTTTCTATATTGATATGTCATGCATGCATCCTTAACACTTGTATTACATTCTTTATGCATGATTGAATGGGAGATGAGCTATTGGGATTCCTAGAATCTCACTCCTCCCTCCCCATTACTTAATATGCCTAGGTGGATCAAGAGAGCAAGGAAATGGGAGCCACCACACTTGGAAGCAAGAAGATTAGCAATGGAGTTGTAACATATTTGTATTATAGCCATATGGTTGTCACATGATGTATCTCCATAATGTATATGATGTATGAGCTTATGAATATTTGTAAAAGAATGGGTATATTGTATATGTATGAGAACTAGACCCATGTGAATGATATTTCATGAATTTGACTTAGATATGCCAAGTTATACAAGTATGGCTCTTGTGTATATCTTGATGTGGATGAGTGAGATTATGGAATCTGGATAATTAGCCCTTTGAGACATGTTTGATAGAGTATTTTAATGCTTTCCCACGTGCTCATGTGGCCATATAATGAGAAGAGGCAAAAATGGACCCCTTGAGATCCCATATGAAGCTTAAAAAGGGTATTTTGCAACCCTATGTCACAAACTGATCAAATGGACAAATTTCCTCATGAAATTTGGCATGCATGTAGAGCTCATCTAGAAATTTTTGAGAAGCTAGAGTGCAGAATTTTTGGAAGTCTATGGAATATTTGGTGAATTTTTGAATTTAGGAATTTTTCTGATTTTGGTCAGTGTACTGTAGCTTTGGTCCGAAAATGCATCTGTGTCAAACATAGGGCAAATGAGGTCCAATGGTCCTGAAATTTTACATGGAAAAACTAGACATGCACAGTGAGCTATAGCAACTGGAAGCACCTCATTTGGAGGTCTAGAGAGAGATAAATGAATTGTTGAAGTTAGAACTCACTGTCAGTGACGCAGCAGGACCCTCAGCACTGTTCCATCGAGTTTCTCCAGTTTAATGTCATTCTCTGGGTCTGGAGCTATTTTTTCCTTAATTTAGACATCTTTAGCTTTCCATATTGATATAGTTTACTTGATTTGGAGTATTTTGGAATTAGTTATGAATTTTTAAAATCCATATTAGTAAGCTGTAGCAGAACTTAAGGGCAGCCTGACCTTTCATACTTTTCGGTTGTCAAACACAGTACAGCTGGGTGTTTCATACCTGTAATTATTTTTACCTTATAGTAGACATACAGATATTTTTGGAAAGCTATCATTTGCCTCGTTTTGATTTTTTATAATTAATTATGATTTTCCAAAGTCTGCCCAGAAAACTGAAAATTGGAACCCGTGGCAAAAATTCTGATATGTGTTCCAAACCTCCAAACCCGAGTTTCTTGACCTAAATGGCTATGAATCCGATATGTTTTAATAAGTTATGGTCTAAGAGGAGTTGAGGATCAATTCATGGGCTTAGGAGTGATTTAATGCTGAGCTAGAGGTTCTTAGTAGTATGCTTCCCATTGTTATGTGTTGTATGTCCAAGTAAATTGTGTAAAAAGTTCAAGTAGTGCAAAATGGACCTCAAGAGCTTATGTAATGATATTCTTGCTTTGAATGAATGTTGTATGGATATTATATGGACAAAATTGCTTAAACCAAAGTGGGATTCATCCGTGTGGGTTTGTTTATGTGATTTTGGTCCATATGCTACGCTTTGTGTGCAAGTCTAGTGTTTATTTCTTGAATGTTATGATATGAGTTTCTTGGGGTTAAGATATGACATTACCTGCTTATAAGCAATGACACAACTAGATGAAACAAAGTGTATTTTGGAATCTTACGCATTAGAAACATCTATTAGCTTGACATAATTCAGATGTGATGCACATAAAGAAAAATGTGTTTGATAATAAATTTAATACTAATATCAATGTCAAAGGGCAGGCCAAAGATAACATGAAAGTTAAGATGGATTTAAAGGAATATTGTAGATAAGGAGACTTAGAGCTACAAGAATTAGGTACTAGAAGAGTGGTTAAGTCAAAAGCTAAGTTTATTTTCACATTAGAGCAAAGAAAGCTATCCGTGAGTGGGTAAAAGAATTGAAAATGGCGAATGGGTATTCTCAAATCTATCAAAATGTGTGGATTCAAAGGAAGGAAAGCTATTTGGGCCTAAAAATTGTAACACCATATTCCTTTACCCTCACTTTCTCATACACGAAGCTTCATACATGGTTTTCAAAGAAAATGGAATAAAAATAATGTATTATTTTTGTGTTACGTAAGCCGTTAAATTTCATTTGACTCTTTGTGGACCCTGTGAATCCTTCAATATCATTCTCTACTCATACTCCATTCATAAAACTCATAAAACATCATGAAACAACCCATATAACTTGAGATTCAAGCCACACATCAGAAAAAATTTAAAG
>JAIUCV010002335.1:0-48314 GCA_026724425.1 Erythrophleum ivorense
ACCATGGCAAAATGCACAGGTAGAAGCATGACCACAGCTCTACTAATGACACAATCATGGTCCAAAACAATAAGTAGTCAACTAATCATTTCTTATGGAAAACATATGTGTGCAGCAAATATAAGATTAATATGAATAGATACATGGAATTAAAACCCCCAGTTACCACATTAGATTACTAAATCTTTAATAACTACCAATAAATGCCACGATACTTAAAGGGTCTTAAATCAACAAAAATGTAACTGTTAGTCATTATCTACTACAATAATCATGTACCCCTTTATTCTAACCATTAAGAACTACTTAAAAAATACTTACCTAAGCCTCCAATGGTCAAATCTATGGACTAGAGCCATTTAAACCCAAAAACAATAGTATATCACAACAAAACCTTTCATTTTCGCACATTAACACAATCCAACACAAAATTCAGTCATAGAAGCCCATTTTCAACTTATTAACACATCACAATAAAAGGAATTTCTTACTCAATAATTCTTCTAGCCTTAAGGTCCAAAAATCATGGAAGAAAAACATTAAGAACACACATTTCAGACTTAAGATTTGAGTAATTCTCCATTAAATGGAAAACCAATTAGACTAAAATGAAGAGAAAGATGAGAGGATCAACTTTTGTATAGCTTACTTTAGCTAAATCTTCTTTTAGATGTTCAAATCAAAGCCAAAATGATGAAAAACCCTAGTGTATTTTTCCTCTTCTCTCTTGGTTGTCTAATGTGTTTTAATTGGAGTAA
Source organism: Erythrophleum ivorense (assembly GCA_026724425.1). Classification (NCBI taxonomy): domain Eukaryota; kingdom Viridiplantae; phylum Streptophyta; class Magnoliopsida; order Fabales; family Fabaceae; genus Erythrophleum; species Erythrophleum ivorense. Next base: position 759 of record JAIUCV010002335.1, read on the forward strand.
TAAGGTGTTCAACCCATAATTTAAGGTTTTGAAGGATTGTGGCTAACCTAAAAGGCCTCTTGTCCAATTAGGCCTATACCTGAATGATGGGTCGTGGTCAATGGGACCATTAGAATTGGGTTAACATTAAAACTTGGATTGTGCTTCTACAAACTATTATTGGGAAAACTAAATTAATTATAGGGTTTAATTAAATTTTTCACTCAATTAAATTCAAATTTAAATAAAATTTAATTTTTACCAAAAATTGCTAAATGATTATTATTTGCTAAAAATGCCCAAAATAATCATTTTTCTAAAAAAGTTTCTATTTTTCATAATTTTTCCAAAATTCTTATAATAATTTCTTATTTTTCCAAATTAAACTCTTAATCTCCCATAATTTCACTCAATTAATTTTGAGATATTGCATTCTCCCCTACTTTTAGGAATTTTTATCTTAAAATTAGATGTGTCTTACTCAAAAAGTATTGGATAATATTTTCTCACTGCTTCTTTTGTTTCTTAGGTAGCTTTAATAGAAGTTAGTCCTTTCCATAACACTTTTGCTAAAAGGATATTCTTATTACATAGCTACTTGACTTTTGATTCCACTATCTTTGTTGGCTCAACTACATATGATAAGTTATCTTGTAAATGCACATTCTCTTACTCAATGACAAGTGAAGGGTCTAGGTGATACATTTTCAATTGGAATACATGGAATACATCATGCAAGTGGGCCAAATTAGGAGATAATGTCATTTATAGGCTATGGGTTCTATCTGCTTAACGATTTAAAAGGGACTAAGATTTGAGAATTGAAATTTCTTGATTTAATAAATGCCCTTTGTTCATTACTAAAGTAACCTTAAGGAATACATGGTCTCCAGTCTCAAACTCTAAGAGTGTAACACCATACTTCTGAGACTCAATGTCATGCTAATTCTATAGGAAGCAACATAATGGCATAGGAAGTTATGAATCAAGATGCATTTCCCTACGGGATAAAAATTTTCTTTTGATATCCCGTAGGTCATATGGACTCATTCAACTCATTATCATATTTAATTACACTAATAAAACTTAATACCATCACCAAGAGTGGCCTAGAACTCGTGCAAGTACAAGAAACACAAAATTCCATAGTGTAGCCTCGACCAGAATTGCATGCTTTCTATTACAAAATTTGAAAACTCATAACTAATTCTAGAAAAATCAAAATTATGTATTCTTTATCATTATGGAAAGATAAAGATGTTTAATTTATGGTAAAAATAATTCTAGGTCATGGAACATCAAGCAGAAGATGTTTGACGTTCAAAAAGATTCCAAGGTCTCAGCTATTTATGCTACTATCACAAGTTACTATCATAACTTTTGAAAATTCATAACTAATTCTAAAAAAATCCAAATCATGCAAATTATATCAATCTAAGAAGATAAAGGTGTTAATTTAAGTTAAAAATATCTACAAACCACGCCAAGACTATCTAAGAACTAAATTATGATGGAACAGTACTAGAGGTCCAGTGGAGCTACTAGTATTGATAGTAAACTTCACAAATTCATAACTCAATACTCAAACCTCCCAATAAGGTGATCTTAGTGGCCACAGAAAGCTTATAACCTCTATTCTATGTGTGTAAAAGTTTACAAGCATTAGATACCATATGACCATCGGATGACACATAACACAAAACTACCATATGAACAGTACATGCACCAGGACAACAAAAAAATTCCAACTTTAAAAATTCATAATTAATTTTGTAGAGCTCCAATTTTTCTGTAGTTTAGCTTCCCAAAAATCTATCAATGAGTTCTACATATTTGCCAAATTTCAAGGGAAGATTCATCCATTTGGTCAGTATATGTCATAGGGTTCCAGTTTCGTCATTTTTATCATCTCAACTAACATCAAAGTGTCTAATTTTGCTTCCTAAGCTTATGTGGCCACTTGAGCATGTGGGATTACACCAAAATGATATTTTAAACTTATCTTAAAGGTGCACAAACCTATAATTTGGAAACTTACACTCTCACCCCTTGCCATACACAATTTTTCATAATGCTAATCTTGTCATTACATACCCAAATTGCATTGTAACATTCACACAACATAAATTCTCATTTGTACATGATACATTAGCATAATTACACATGTTCATGAGATCATAGGATATATACAATAATGGATTACAACATTTGCCACTCATATGGCCATAAAGAAGTAAAATTCATGTTGTCACACTTTCATCTTCCAAGTTGTTGGCTCCCATTACCTTGTCCTCTTGGTCCACCTAGTATATTAGAACATTAGAGAGGAGGGGATGAGATTCAAAGAATCCCAATAGCTCATCTCCTTTTCAATCACACATAAAGTATGCAATACAAATCTTGAAAATGCATGCATGGGCATACTAAAATGTGTAAGCATTCAAGAAACATTCTTAGCATTTGAACAAGTCATACATAACATACATAGGCTTGCCAAGTGAGTGAATTAGCCTCACCCATTCACTTATGGATTTTGGACTTGCCTCACATATTTTCTCTAAGAGGTTTTGACTCAACCTCAATCTTGGCAGTCAACCTCACTCTTGGGAGACTCTTTGCTTTGTCTCAACTAAGTTCAAGGGTTCTTAGCTCATCCTCATCATGGTTAGAGGGTTATTGGCTTCTCCACACTCAAGCAAACCAAGGCAAGCATATTTGTATGCATAAAACAACATCATGGTACCATGGAATAAAAGCTCATGATAAAATACTTTTTCATAACTTAAAATATACATATATTCAAAGACCATGTAAGCACACAATTATGCATGAGAGAAGGTGGAGAGAGCTACTTTGCTTATATTCACACACTTTTTCCATGAGCCTTGAGTCCTCTCCCTTGACCTCATACACCTAAGGAGGTAGAGATCATTTCTCTTGGCCTAGACACATCATATGGAAGCTAATTATACTCTTGAATCATATTCTAAGGCCACAATTCACTAGAAAAGCTAGGTGACTCATAAGGCTCTTTTATGATTCCATAATGAACTCAATGAAGCAACCTTAATAGAACATCATCTTGGCTCCATTCTCTCCATCTATTTATGATTCTTGACTCCATTTAAACTTCTTGGAGTCATCACACAATCAATTCAAGGAGTCTAGCTATGTGTTGCTTCTTTAAGCCATAATATGGAACATATAAGGCCATCTCACTTTCTATGGTTTCTAAAAATTTTCCAAGGCTTTCTTACATACTCTCCCATCATACATGATGCAAAAATAAGTTTGGAACAAATTAAAACTACCCCTTGGTGCTTCATCTAGCCAAGGCCAAAACTATGCATTATATGAACACCAAGTGAGTTTGCTTCATTCTTTTAATGGTAGATGCACATGAGGAGCCTTTTAGAGATCTCAAGAGCTCATCCAAACATTCATTTAGGCCTAGGAACAATTGCACTAAATCAGATTTTCAAGAGAGCTCATAGAACCCTAGGTTTGCTATCTTGAAAATCAATGGCTTTTACTTAAATTTCTTTGCATATTCTTACTCTCCTCCCTTAAATTCATAGAATTCACCCTTAGTTCTATCCAAAATTTGAGCCCTCTTGCAGCTACATATATGGTGCAAAATAGGGAGAAGAAGGGGGGAGAAATAGATATCATAGAATGAAGATTTACCTTATTTCCATGGCTTTTCTTGCTTGTTTCTCAGTTTCCTTGGCCTCCTCTCTTCAAATCTGAATTTTTCCCTCTGTTCTTCCTTCAAAATAGATCCATATACTTCAATAAAACTATAGGAAAGAAAGGGAAATGAAGGAGAAGAGGTTTGCTAAAGAGAAAGTATGAAAAAACCAAGAAATAAAGGAAAATGGAGAAGAAGAGGTTTGCTAAAGAGAAAGTATGAAAAAACCAAGAAATTCCATACCTTTCTTGCCTTTTTCTTCCTCTCTTGGTGAGCCTCAAGGAGCTGCTATTTTCTATAATTTGGGCAGAGGAAGTCGTCCTTAAGAAGGTGGGAGAAAAAGGGAGAAGTGTGTGGGAGCTTCTAAAAACACACTTTTTTAAAAATTCTATTTTCTTCCTTCTATAATGGTAATTTTGTTTTGACTTCATTTTAGCTCCTTTTTTAGAACTGTCTTTTTCATTATAAAATTTAGATTCCTAATTTAATAAAATACCTTTGGAACCACTCAATTTGGAGCTTAAACCTTACCAAATGAATCCATCAAAGTTCAGGCTCACTGATATTTGAAAACATACACCGAAAGGGGTTTTACCAATCTTGAGACTTTCCATGATTTTTGGGGCCTCTGAGAACCTTGGGAAACTCAAATTTATCATTTAAAAAGCCCTCCTATGTGTTTTTCCAAAAGTTGCACTTATTTACAAAATGCCATTATATTTCATCAATTTTTGTCATAAATTTGTTTCTTCATTCTGGCTCCATTTTTCCTTCCGTCTGGGCCTATGATTCTCATTTTTAGGAGTCTAGAATGGTTCCCAAATTTTTTAGGACCTTAACTAAGTCATTTCGGAAGACTTGCTTTTGTATCCAGTGAATTTTGTTTATTTACGGAGAAACCGAACGTTATGTTTCTCGCGTTCTCTCTTGTTTTCAGAGAACCAGATATTACATTTCTCCCCCCTTAAATAAATTTCATCTTCAAAATTTGGAGCTCACTTTCTCTTACTCTTTTATATTCTGGCTAACTGTTTCTTTTCTTTCTCTTCTTCCTAGCTCTATACGCTTTCTCAGCGATTTCACTCTTTTGAGTTTTTCTCTTAGCCAAGGAATTTTCATTACGAGCTCTTAATGAGGGTTCTATTATTATAGAGTACTAGCTAGTTCTTCTCGTAAGGGATAGAAATTTCTGACTCTAGAGGCCTATCTTAGGAGAGCTTACTAATCATATCTAATTAGTTTTAATTTGTTTGTAGGGGTTAACGTTCTTTTCAGTGGACTCATTTACACATCTTGGGAGGTAACTTATTTTGTATCAAATCTCCCGTATACTCTCCCAATGGCTTCTCATAGCATCTCATCATCTTTTTCTTTTGATCATTACAGCCATTGGAGATTTCTGTCTATCTACTTACTTATTTACATATACTGTCTACTGTTAATCTCTGCGTTCTTTCTTACTAGCTCATCCCATTATTACAATTCACATTTCTTTCTATCATAGGCCTCATATCTCAATTACTTACTGGGATTACAACTCCTTAAGGAATTTTTCACTTTTAATGATCTTAATTTATCTATTTACTACTGTGTTTGTCTCTTTAGGCTGTGACTTTTTCTTACTCTCTTTGCTCACTTAGAAGTGGGCATATAGTCCCTTATCTCTACACTGGGAGGCCTAACTTATATTCCTCATGCTAGTATCAAAGAGTTACTACCACTGACTATTGCTGAATTTTGGTGAGATACTAGCTATTCTTATAGTTTCAATCACTGGAGATATACTGTACCACTTACATCATGTAAAAACTACACCTAACCCCTTTCTAAATACATAGCCTAGCATATAAGGATCTCTCTATCCCTTGGTCAGGGCTAATATCTGCTAGGTAGTGGCTCATCTGGCTCTAGCTCTAGAAAGCTACTTTCTTACTTTCCTCAACCCATGTATTATGCTCATCTCTCAAGAGATTTAGTCAGTAGTCTAACTGTCTGAGTAAAACTTTTATATTTCTGTGGCAATGGTTTACTAGACTTAGGAGGTCTCTAGTCTCTAAGAGAAAAGCTAACTAAAACTGTATCGGTCTTTGAGACTAACTGCTCTGTAAAAACTATCTCAGGCTGTCATCTTGTAATACCTTATATTTCTAACTCATTTCATACACATTGCATGCTCATATGATACATCCCATGAAAGAAGTGAGAAAAATCCATTAAAATAATAAAATTATTTATGTTGCGTCGCGTATGAAAATTTTATTCAGTGTCACGTGGACCATGTGAGCTCATACACCACATTCTCATATTTAATTATATGAATACAACTCATTTGCATCATCAAGTGTGGCCTACATCTCAAGGAACTCGAAGGGAAGCATGAAATATACATACATATTTTCGGATAGATTTTTTCACTTTTCTGTCATAACTTTGGTAAATCATAACTAATTTTAGAAACATCAAAATCATGCATTCTTGACCATTCTGGGAAGCTACAGACGTCTAATTCATACTAAAAATATGTTCAAACCATAATATCCAACACATAGGACGTTTGACATGCGAAATGATCCAGACGTCAAGTTATCCACTGGTGCTGTCACAGATTTCTATAGCAAACTTTGAAAATGTCCAATTAATTCCACAAAAATTCAATCCATACAAATGATGCCACTTTGGAAAGTTGTGGATGTTATCTAGAGGGAAAAAATAACTCCAAACTAGCCCAGGTATGCCCAGACCTCGAAATCCAATCAAATAGTAATAGAGGTTGGCTAGAGTTTCTGATACTGGACAGAATCTTTAAAAATTTATATCTCCCTCTCTAGACATCTAAATGAGGTTCTTCTAGTTGGCACAAGTCATTGTGAATGTCTAATTTCTTTGTATAAAATTTTGTAGTAATTTGACATCATTTGAGTCCTGTGTGATGGATTTCATTTTCAAATCAGTATGAACAATGACATGACCAAAACTAAAAAATTTTTTAATTTTGAAAATTCATCAAATATTCTCTAGATCTCCAAAAATTTTGTTCTTTAGCTTCCTAAAAATATATCAACAAGTTCTAATTTCATACCAAATATCAGATCAAGAAGAGCTTATTTGGATAAAAAGTGACATAGGGTTCTATTATGGTCAATTTTGGCTCTATATGGGATACTAAACTGTCCACATAGTTTTCCTTGGGGTTTGGCACCCTTGGGCAAGTCCAAAAGCATAATTAGGACTTATGTGAGTTTCTCAAATGGCCCCAACCCTCATGTATTTTATTTTGGCCATCTCATCCACACATATGCATAATTCCATAAACTAATTCAAAAAGCTTCATTGCCCATACATACTTAATTTGCATACTAGTGTTCACATAATACATTCTCCCTTTTAAACATAAAATATTATCATAATTACATATGTTCCAAAAGCCATAGACCATTTACAATAATAATTTACATCATTAGGCATCATTATGGGTTCAAAGAGCAAAAACTATACATATTGGTGTCAATCTCTTCTCTTCAAGGTGGTTGTCTTCCATTACCTTGTCCACTTAGTCCACCTAGCATGTTAGATTATTAGAGAGGAGGGAATGAGATTCAAAGAATTCCAATAGCTCATTCCCCATTCAATCATACATAATGGATGCAAACAAGTCTCATAAATGCATGTATGGTTATGTTGACATGTGCAAACATTCAAGAAGCATTTTCATCATTTGAGAATATCATACATAATATACAAAAGCTTGCCAAGTAAGTGGATTGGCCTCACCTAATTTCTTATGGATATTAGACTTGCCTCACCCACTCTTTAAGAGATTCTTGGACTCAACTATACTCTTGGGAGCCCATCTTACTTTTGGGAGACTCTTTGCTTTATCTTAACTAATTTCAAGGGTTCTTAGCTCATCCTCACCATGGCTAAGGGTTCTTGGCCTCACCACACTCAAAAAAACCCAAACACACATCAAAAACATCATATAAGAGCGTATTGTAACATCATGGTACCATAGAATTAAAGTCATGTTAGAACACTTTTCATGGCTTAAAAATACACATACATACATTCAAGACAAGCTAAGCACACATCCATGCATGAGAGAAGGTGGATAGAGCTACTTTATACACAATTACATACTTTTTTCTTTGAATCCAAGCTCCCCTTTTCGGCCACACACACACAAAAGTGTGGGGAAATTTTCTCTTAGCCTAAGCATAATTTATGGAAGCCAATTAGGTTCATGAACTCAATTCTAAAGTCATACAATTTGCTTAGACACTAGGTTAGCTTATAACCTCATTATGGTTCCATAATTGTACCTAATGAAGCAACACCCCTCAATTAAATTCTAGGCTCTATTCTTTTCTTTTAAATATGATTCTTGACTCCTTTTAAGCCTCTTGGAGTCATCACACAATCAAAACTAAGAGCCTAACTACATGTTGCTTCTTTATATCTCATTATGGAACACAAAGCACTAACTCACTTTCTATAGTTTTAAAATTTCTCTCAAGGCTTCCCTTCATATTCATTCATCATATATGACTCAAAATTGGGCTTAGAAAAATTTAAAACTTTCCCTAGCTACACAAATCCATTTAGGCTAAGGCTATAGAAGAAATGGGGCTTTTTGGAATTTGCCTTGTTTTCTCAAGGGAGGATGCATATGGGGAGCCTCTTAGGGATCTTGGGAACTCATGTAAACGCTTATTTAGGCCTAGAAATTATCATATAAAATTAGATTTTACAAGGTGCATTTGAAACCCTAGGTTTTGCACCTTGAAATTCTATGGCCTTTTCTTGAATTTCTTTGCATATTCTTACTCTCCTCCCTTAAATTCATGGAATTTACCCTTGGTTCCCCTCAAAATTCCAACCCTTTAGCATCTACATACATGGGGTGAAATATGGAGAAGAAGGGGGGAGGAGTAGCTACTATTGGATGCAAGATTTACCTTGTTTTCTTGCTTTTTTTCACTTGAATTTTGTGTTCTTTGAGCTCCTCTCTTCAAATCCGAATTTTTCCCTTAATTTTTCCATTAAAATAGATCCATATACTTCATTATAATCATAGGAAATAAGGGAGAATGAAGGAGAAGAGGTTTGGAAGAGAAAGAGCATGAACAACTACTAAATTTCCATACCTTAAGCCTTTGATTTCTCCTCCTCTTTGCCTCCCTCTTGTGCGCCACTCTCTCTAGGATTTTCCTCTAGTTTTGGGTAGAACTTGGTCTTGCAAAATGAAGGGAGAAGAAGGGCACATCATATATATAGGTGGGAGGAGGTTACACTTTTCAAAATTTTCTATTTTGCCCTTCGTTCTTGGTATTTTTGTTTCTCTTTTGTTTTAGCTCCTTTTGAGAACCATCTTTTCCATTATGAAATTTAGGTTCCCAATTTAGTAAAATGCCTTTGGAATCACTCAAATCAGAGCTAAAAACTTCCTGAACGAATCTGTCAAAGTTCGAGTACACTGACGTTAGAAAATGTTCACCGGAGGAGTTTTAGTTGTCCCAGGGCTTTCCATGGTTTCTAAGGCCTCTGAGAACCCCAAAGAACTCAAAACTTTCATTTAAAAAGGCCTCCTATGTGAATTCCAAAATTTGCTCAAAATTATGAAAATACCATTATGTTTCATAAGCTTTTTGTAAGAAATTTTTTCTTCATTCTAGCTCCATTTTTCTTTCCGTTTAAGCTGGGGATTCTCATTTTTAGGAGTCTAGAATACTTCTCAAATTTTTTAGGACCTTAACTATCTCATTTTAGAGGATTTCCTTTTGTATCCAATGAATTTCATTTGTTTACGGAGAAACCATACATTACATTTCTCACGTTTTCTCTTATTTTCAAAGAATCAGATGTTACACATATCACTAAAGAACTATCATACTGTAACTAGGGGCTCTCTGTAACTCTGCAGGATCTACTGTGACTCCTAGGTTTACTGTGACCTCTTAGAGCCCTTTTAGGATCTACTGTAATCCACTGTGCTATGCTAGGATCTACTGCGATCCATATCTATGAGACATCAAAGCCTAACATTATTGTATCTGACATTAAACACATACTCACTAAGTCCGATAACCATCGCTCATAATAACTGAGGATAAACTCATAAGTACATCATGCTTTTCGTGCCAAGTGAGTTCTGTGTCATCTAATTCTCTAAGATCTTGTTATACTGATACTTAGGAGCATCTTAATTTTCGTTCATCGCTCCTCATAAAATCCTCAAATTCCCACTTTAGCCCTTTTTTACTTAGGCTTTCTCTTCTTACTCTAGTTGTACTTAATTATCTTTTCCTCTCATATCTTGCAATTTCTAACTATGCCCATACTTTACTTTTGAGTACCTTGTCACTAGGGCATCTCGCACACTGAGTGTGGTTAACACCTCTGGTAGGAGAAAAGCTATACACTAGTCCCTGTTCATTTCATTGACATATACCATAAGGGACTAAAGTTATGCATACTAAACTCATGCTATCTGAATCTGAACATTCTCTATTAGGGATTCCTCTTTGCATGCTTTTCTTACTGTTTTAGTATTCTTGGAATCCCTTTACCTCTCTTTTTTAACTCATCTTATTCTTTAACTAACTAGAATACCTTTTGATTATTGGGGCACTTTGGTGATTGATGTCATCGCTTGCTACGCATTCAAGTCATATTACTACAAGGTTGATCAGACCCAATATCATGTAACCATTGTTGCAAGCAAACCATAACATCAAACACTAATACATAGGCACCTTATAATTGAGCTCAAAATCTCTATCGCCAATATATTACAAGTTTTCTAATAATCTAAAGTATTCCTCTCGTACTTTTCTTTATTTACCCTATTCACGTAGGATGCTCGAGAAAAACAGGAGTCTTCCTCTACTTTATCCCAAGATCACTTTACATTGCGTAACTATTCTTTACTTTGGGCACTATCATGCTAGAAGGCAATCTATGCCAAGGATAAGTATGCTTTCTCAAGTACTCAAGCACATCAATTCGATATTTATTCTCAATCTACTATGTTCTCGGCTTGAACATTGTCATATCTTCTTTCTCTTTTACCTTCACTATCCTTTTACTTAGGTAAAAGGATGCTCTACTACTGGCTATCTCTATCACTAGTTCAGGTTTCTTTATGCTCAAGACCACCTGCATTTTTCCTGGGTTCCTTTATTTGTTCACTCTCTACAACATCAAGGAGGTCTACTTTCTTATACTCTTGCTCTACTTCTAATTAGACCATCCCTCTGTAAGAAAATTCTATTTCATGAAATCCCAGGAATTATATTTTTTAGTGCTCTCAGCTTACACTCTTTCTCTTTGTAATGCAAAGCTCTCCTTCTTAAGCATTCCATAGCTTCCTCGAGCTTCCCTAAGGATACTAAGGCACTAATTGTCCATCTTAGTTCATTTCTACATTCAGATCAAGGCTAGGCTTTCTCTTTGTTCAGCCTCTTTAGCCTCATCTCTAGGAGCACAGTATACTGATTTTAGGGTTCTACTAATCCAATCTAGGACACGTACTCTCACTGTCTAAATTCTATCTTATTGAAGACTTATGTTCTACTGGGTGCTCTGATCATACACGTGCCTTATCCTATATTATTCTTATATTAAGGAGCTTATCTAACTAACTATCGGACCTCTATCTATTTACTTTTCTATGCTCAGTCTATTCATTTAATCATTACTAAAGCGAGGGCATCTCTTCTGTAGCTAGTTTCTCAACCTTTCCTCGCTTCCTTTATCATTGTGCTCTATAATTCAGGGGGGTCTATCTAGAGGAATTTGCTGACCACTACTGCATGGTCTCCTTGACTCAAAATGTCTTATCTTTAGGTGGCACCTATAAGGTACACCCTTCTGAGCCACTCACTACATGCCTCATTATTGGTAGCCTTACCTTATGTAAATTTCAAGGCTACATTAACATCCAGTCATTAAGTGTTTCATAGGGTAGCACTCTAGGTTGGAGTCAACACCTTAAAGGAGGGTCTCAACAACCTTATTATTTCTGTGTCTAACATTCTCTAATGTTGAGTTTTTTCTCAATCTTAACTGTCAAGCCTACTGATTTCCTAGTAATCTTCCGTGATTATTTACTACTCTTTCTTTGCTTATACTAGGGGTTCTCACTCTCTGTGAGTCGACTGATCCCTTACCAACTCATTTCTCAGGTTAGCCTGAATATGACCAACAAGACATTTCATACTGCCATTCGCTGTAGCTAGCACATCATTTGCCACGGCTAATTAGCCTCGGGTTGACCCTAATTTCCTATCTAAGTATTGGCCGCAGCTAACGGCCTCTGATTGACTTACTTCTTTATGAATTATATACTTCATCTTTAGCTACAAAACCTGAACCCCATTGCCTTTATATCCAATCCATCATCAAGCTAGAGGGTTCCATCTCTTGCTTCATTTATACATAACCTAGCTGTCACCTTCAGGTTGTCGAGCTCTATGGAGTGTAGCTTATAACTCAAACCCCTAGCTTAAGAGAATTAACCTTTTGGGCTCTAAATCTCATCTAGACATTTGGGTGTTATGGTTAGAGGATAATTCTTTTTCTCACATCCCCTCTAAGCTAGTCCTGCGTAGCCATAATCTCATCTCACACCGCACTGTATCACTACTTGTCTCTGCATTACACAAGATATCTCAAAATGGTCTGAGTATGACCACTAAGAGAATTAGGCCTCACATACTCTCTCTAGCAAGCCTCTTCATATCAACAAGATTATTGTTCATATCTAGGGCTTGCTGTTGACCCCAGCAAGCTATTATATCTCATAGAGCTCCAACCATCGGATCACTTACCTCTGCTCAAGCTATTCTAGAGGCTAATCATTCCTGATGTTCACTATCTACTCCAAGACCATTCTACAACTTACTTGTCACAAACATAGCCACAAACTATTTTCACACACCCAACATGTCTCATACAAGGCTTTACATAACTATACAAACCTTCATATAGCCTTGTTACCACATCCTTAAGCCAATCCTACCTTAAAGAGCCTAAAACTTTGCTTTGATACCAATAAATGTAACATCATACTTTTAAGACTCAATTCATGCAATTCCCATACATCATCTCAAGCTAATTCTATGGAAAGCAACATAATGGCATACAAAGTTATAAATCAAGATGCATTTCCCTACAGGTAAAAATTTTATTTTGATATCCTGTGAGTCATATGGATTCATTCAACTCATTCTCATATTTAATTACATTAATAAAACTTAATACCATCACCAAAAGTGGCCTAGAACTCATGCAAGTGCAAAAAACACATAAAATTCCATAGTGTAGCCTCGGCCAGAATTGTATGCTTTCTATCACAAACTTTACAAAATCATAACTAATTTTCAAAAAACCAAAATCATGTATTCTTTACCATTTTGGAAAGATAAATATTTCTATTTTATGCTAAAAATAATTCTAGGTCATGTAACATCAAGAAAAAGACGTTTGATATTCGAAAAGCGCCTAAGGTCTCAGCTGTCTGAGCTACTATCACAAGTTACTATCATAAACTTTGAAAATTTATAACTAATTCTAAAGAGATCCAAATCATGCAAATTCTATCACTTTAAGAAGCTACAGATGTTAAATAAGGGAAAAAATATCTCTAGACCACGCCAAGACCATCTAGGAACTGAATTATGATGGAACAGTACTAGAGGTCCAGTGGCACTACTAGTACTAAAAGTAAACTTCAAAAATTTACAACTCTCTGCTCAGACCTCCAAATGAGGTGATCTTCATGACTAAAGAAATCTTATAATCTCTAGTTTATACCTATAAAATTTTACAAGCATTGGATACCATATGACTATCGGATGACATAGAACACAAAACTGACCATATGAACAGTACATGCACTAGGACAGCAGAAAAATCCCAACTTTGAAAATTCATAATTAATTCTGTAGAGCTCTAATTTTTCCACACTTTATCTTCCTAAAAATATCTCAATGAGATCTATATATCTGCCAAATTTCATAGGAAGATTTATCCATTTGGTCAGTTTGTGCTATAGGGTTCCAGTTTCGTTATTTTTATCGTCTCAACTAGCATCAAAGTGTCTAATTTTTCTTCCTAAGCTTGTGTGACCACTTGAGCACGTGGGATTGCACTAAAATGACGTTTTAAACTTGTCTCAAAGGTGCAAAAACTCATAATTTGGAAACTTGCACTCTTACCCCATGCCATACACAACTTTCCATAATGCTAATCTTGTCATTATATACCCAAATTGCATTGTAACATTCAGACAACATAAATTCTTATTTGTACATGATACATTAGCATAATTACACATGTTCATGAGGTCATAAGATATATACAATAATGGATTACAACATCTGCAACTCATATGGCCATAAAGAAGCAAAATTCATGCACTTTGTTGTCACACTTTCATCTTCCAAATTGTTGGCTCCCATTACCTTGTCCTCTTAGTCTACCTAACATGTTAAAACATTGGAGAGGAGGAGATGAGATTCAAAGAATCTCAATAACTCATATCCCTTTCAATTACACATAAAGTATGCAATATAAGTCTTGAAAATGCATGCATGGGCATATTGAAATATGTGAGTATTCAAAAAACATTCTTAGCATTTGAACAAGTTATACCTAACATACATAGGCTTGCCAAGTGAGTGAATTAGCCTCACCCATTCACTTATAGATTTTGGACTTGCCTCACCCATTTTCTCTAAAAGGTTTTGACTCAACCTTACTCTTGGGGACTCTTTGCTTTATCTCAACTAAGTTCAAGGGTTCTTGGCTCATCCTCATCATGGCTAAAGGGTCATTGGCTTCTCCACACTCAAGCAAACCAAAGCAATCACATAAAACTTCATTTGCATGTATAAAATATCATCATGGTACCATAGAATAACAGCTCATGCTAAAATACTTTTTATAACTTAAAACATACATACATATTTTCAAAGACCACGTAAGCACACAATCATGCATGAGAAAATGTGGAGAGAGCTACCTTGCTTGCATCACACACTTTTTCCTTGAGCCTTGAGTCCTTTCCCTTGACCTTATACACCCAAGGAGGTGGAGATTATTTCTCTTGGCCTAGACATATCATTTGGAAGCTAATTATACTCTTGAATCACATTCTAAGGCCACACATTCACTAGAAAAGGTAGGTGACTCATAAGGCTCTTTTATGGTTCCATAATGCACTCAATGAAGCAACCTTAAGAGAACATCATCTTGGCTCCATTCTCTCTATCTATTTATGATTCTTGACTCTATTTAAACCTCTTGGAGTCATCACACAATCAATTCAAGGAGCCTAACTAGGTGTTGCTTCTTTAATCCATAATATAA
The DNA here is from genome assembly GCA_026724425.1 of Erythrophleum ivorense. Taxonomy (NCBI): domain Eukaryota; kingdom Viridiplantae; phylum Streptophyta; class Magnoliopsida; order Fabales; family Fabaceae; genus Erythrophleum; species Erythrophleum ivorense. The sequence continues at coordinate 15,799 of JAIUCV010002335.1, forward strand.
AATATATAAAGCCATCTCACTTTCTATGGTTTCTAAAATTTTTCTAAGGCTTCGTCTTATACTCTCCCATCATACATGATGCAAAAATAAGCTTGGAATAAATTAAAACTATCCCTTGGTGCTTCATCTAGTCTAGGCTGAAACTATGCATTATATGAGCACTAAGTGAGTTTGCTTCATTCTTTTGATAGAAGATGCACATGAGGAGCCTTTTAAGGATCTCAAGAGCTCATCCAAACATTCATTTAGGCCTAGGAACAATTGTACCAAATCAGATTTTCAAGGGAGCTCATGGAACCCTAGGTTTGCTATCTTGAAAATCAATGGCTTTTACTTGGACTTCTTTGCATATTCTGACTCTCCTCCCTTAAATTCATAGAATTCACCCTTGGTTTTGCCTAAAATTCAATCCCTCTTGCAGCTACATACATGAGGCAAAATAGGGAGAAGAAGGGGGGAGGAATAGATACCATAGAATGAAGATTTTACCTTATTTCCATAGCTTTTCTTGCTTGTTTCTCACTTTCCTTGGCCTCCTCTCTTCAAATCCGAATTTTTCCTTCTGTTCTTCCTTCAAAACAAATCTATATACTTCAATAAAATCATAGGAAAAAAAAAGGAAATGAAGGAGAATAGGTTTGTTAAAGAGAAAGCATGAAAAAACCAAGAAATTTCATACCTTTCTTGCCTTTTTCTTCCTCCTTTTCTTTCTCTCTTGGTGAGCCTTAAGGAGCTACTATTTTTCTATAATTTGGGCAGAGGAAGTCATGCTTAAGAAGGTGGGAGAAAAAGGGAGAAGTTTGTGGGAGTTTCTAGAAACAAACTTTTTTAAAAATTTTTATTTTGCCCTTCTGTAATGGTAATTTCGTTTCAATTTTGTTTTAGCTCCTTTTTTAGAACCATCTTTTCCATTATAAAATTTAAGTTCCCAATTTAATAAAATGCCTTTGGAATCATTCAATTTGGAGCTAAAATCTTACTAAATAAATCCATCAAAGTTCAGGTTCACCGACGTTGAAAAACGTACACCAAAGAGGTTTTACCAGTTCCAGGGCTTCTCATGGGTTTTGGAGCCTCTGAAAACCTTAGGCTCTCAAATTTTCCATTTAAAAAGCCCTCCTATATTTTTTTCCAAAAGTGGCACTTATTTACGGAAATGTCATTATGTTTCATCAGTTTTTGTCACAAATTTATTTCTTCATTCTAACTCCATTTTTCCTTCCATCTAGGCCTAGAATTCTTATTTTTAGGAGTCTAGAATGCTTCTCAAATTTTGTAGGAACTTAACTAAATCACTTCGGAAGATTTGTTTTTGTATCCAGTGAATTTCGTTTGTTTACAGAGAAATCGTATATTACGTTTCTCACGTTTTCTCTCGTTTTCAAAAAATTAGATATTACAAAGGGTCTCCTCCTTTTAATTGCATAATATTTCTACTTACTCTGAGAAGACAAAAATTTCTTCCTAATGAGTTCATTTCGACAGGTGGTCTGATCTACTATATCGGTACCTAAGAGGCTCCTCTCACCAAGTTCTACCCAATATAAAGATAATTTGCACTTTCTCCTATAAAATACCTCAAATGGTTCTATTTGAATATTGGAATGATAACTATTATTATCTGCAAACTTAGCTAAAGGCAAATACACATTCCAATTTTCTTTTAACTCTAACACACTAGGCCTAAGCATGTCTTCAAGAGTTTAAATAATTTTCTTAGTCTGTCCATCTATGTATTGTTTGTAAATTATATGCTTGTTAATTGTTTAAGTATAATATGCAATTGCATGACAGTTATTTGCATTTGTGGTTGGATTGCCTCTTTGATGGGTAGAGCTATGCCAAAAATCCTTTGATGTTAGGTGTAGTTATGCCAAAATTCTCTAAATGTAAGTGAGGCTAAATCAAAAGTCTCTAGATATTATGTGAGGTTAGGCCAAAAGTTCCTAGAATATGAGTTTGCTTTTGTTTGAGTTATGAGATTCTTAGAGCATGAATTATGACTTAACTATGGTTGCATGACATGCATGCTTACTTCCATGAGCTTGAGAGAACCATATATGTAATGGGATTCTTTGAATCTCATATTTCTCTAACTCTACTAAGCATGGTCAAATGAAACGCAAAGCAAGAGTAAAGATGAGCAAAATGCTTAGAAAGTGTCTTATATTAAGAGATTGGCCTAGACTATAATGCTTAGAAAGCAAGAGTAATGTTTCAATTTTTAAAAAAAATTGAAACGATACGTTGCATAATAGATGGAGTGACATGGTCGCAGGGCATTCATCAAATGGCTTGAGCAGCCTAGATTTCCCTAAAATAAGCAGCTTATTTTGTCACTCAAACATTAGCAAGTCTGAACAGGTGTAATTTGCATTATAACAATAATTAAGATTATGTTTGAATGGAAATAAAAAAAATACAAATTAAAAAAGTGAATAGAATTGATAATAAATGATAATTGTACCCTTATATTAAAAAAAAGGTAATTAAAAAAATAAAATTTTTTTAGTAATGATAATAAATATATAATAGGTGTTATACAAAATTTTTTGTTTTTCTCTTTTTTTCAATTTTCATACTAAATGTACCTTTATATTAACGTTACAAGTGTAAAATTTTAAAATTAATAACTGTTTGATAGTCTATTAGTGATTGATTTAACTTGCCCTATTCAATATTTATTTGCAATATAGTCGTAACTTTAGTCTCCATTTGTTTTATGAGAAAATAATTTTTTTAAAAAAAATCAATATATTATATAAAAACCCGTGCGAGCCGCGACTTATAAACAGTGTGGCTCCAACTTGTAAACAGTACAACTTCTACGGGTTGCGTGCCATGACACTGATGACGTCCGTTCATGAACAGTGCATATCCGTACGGTTATTGTTCACACAAATTTTTTTCTTTTTTCTGAATTTTTCTTGGTGGGTCCCACGAGCCATTTTTAAAATTTTTCCTATATCTTGTAGGGGGCAAAACTAATTTTTGTTTAAAAAAGAATTATTAAAAATTTTGAATTATTTATTTTATTAGAAAGTTTTAGTAATGAATCAAAATAAAAATATAAATAAATTTCAAGATTTTTTTATAATTGGAAATGAAATTTATATTTGAGCAAAGAACCCTTATGTTTTTTTACAAAATAAACAGAATAAAAAAATGTCTAACAAAACAAACACTGCCTTGGTAAATTCATGACAGCTGTTGGTGTCCACGATCACTCATTATCTTAACGAGATAAAGAAAGCATTGGCTGACTAATAATATTAAAAGAGAAAATTATATTTGAGGATTTTGAGTTTGTAAAAATTATTTTAGAGGAGAACTTAATTGTAAATTTAAAAGGACCTAATTATAATTTTTAAAAAAATTTAATTATAACAAAATTCTAAATTTTACAAATTTAAAATCCTTGATTTTAATGCTCTCATCTTACGAAGGCATTTCAAGTTTTTGCCCAGAGTTGCTAATAGCCGTGGTGATGCCTTGGCTCGGATTGGAGATTCACAGGATCAAGGCTCGAGGATTTGGCCTGATGCTCCCGATAAGGACCTCAATGCCCCACCATGACATTCCCAGTCAATTTTGTTAGCTTAGGCATCTTTTATTTACCATAAAGTAAAAATGGCATTTCATGATAACCAGACAGCTGTCGGCCATTTAGTTGATTGGACGAAATATAATACATGTCCCACAGTCTCACCGACTCTTTTACCCAAGTGACGCTGTGACAGGGCGTTTCAACTACTTATTCAATTGACATGTGTTGTGAGTGCCAAGTGAACACTATGACAACACATTCAACAACTTTTAAAATTGACATGTGTGTGTGTCCCGCGACACCATGATAGGGCATTTCAACCCCTTACAAAATTGACATGCGTGTGCGTGTAAATTAATATCTCCAGACAAAAAATAAACATTGAACTTAGTATGATCACTTTTTATATTTCAAATTCTTTAAATTTATAAGTACTTGTAAGAGATATTTTTAAAATATTTTCAAAAATAGTAATTACTGAAAAATTTTAATTCCAAAATAAAATAAAATTAATAGATTAAAGATAATAAGACATTTTTTACATTCATAGCAGCTTTTTTTTTTACTTTTATTAACTAAATATTGTAACAAAGTTTAATAGCATTAATTGAAGAGTATATATAAAAAGTGATAATCTTATATTCTTTAAAATGCTACGTTCCCTAATTATGATATAATAATTATTAAATATAAAGCAATATTTTGCATGTTTTAATAAATTTATTACCATAATCATACTGATTAATTATTCAAAAATCAAATCAATTAAAATATTAATTATTAAATAAAATAATATCTTAATTAATTATTTAATAAAATATTATATATTTAATAATTAATTGCATTGTAACTAAAAATATGATATTATTAGGAACATAACATCATCACTCTTATTAAAATTGCTCTACTCATACAGGTGATAGGCCTCATATGGAAAAGGAGTAATTATGCTAAAGGATGTAATAAGTTGTAAATATTACAACTAAGAATCTTAAATATATAAAATATATAACAAAAAATTTTGTTACAACAAAATCTTCTCAAAATTATAATTAGGTCCTCTTAAAAATAACTTTTACAATCTTAAAGTTCATGTAATTTTCCCAAAAAAGTTTGAAACCATCCTTATTAGAAGTGGAGTCCCTATCATTATCGCCCCCTTAACGCGACTTTTGATTCTCCTACCTAGTTTAATGCAGTTTTGGCTTTTTCCAAGCAAGATAGGGGACTACGTTCGCTTCTAATGAAACAATATATATATATATTGATACTCAAGGAGCTGTTTGGTGGTTCCATAAAAATTAAAAAAATTAAAAAAATATGTATTATTTATTATACTTTTATTATAATTATTCAATAATATTTATTTATTTATTTTATATAAAAATATAATAATAATTTTTTTATCTTTTTTATTTTTATTTTTATACATAATATCGTATATCCTGAGAGCCATTCCAAAATTAATGATTACAAAAGGAAAAGTTCCAATATTTGAACGGTGTCATGCAAAGGGCACGTGTCCGACAGAGATGACATGATGGAAACAGATGTTGACACACTAGACTATGCCTGAGTCTATATTTTTTGTTTCTCTTAATAATCTTATATTTTTTAAAATACTATGTCCCTTAGGATATAATAATTATTAAATATAAAGTAATATTTTATATATTTCAATAAATTTATTATCATAATTATATTCATTAATTTTATAAAAAACCAAATCAATTAAAATTATTAATTAAATTAATATTTTAATTAATCATTTAATAAAATATTATATATTTAATAATTAGTTACATCATAACTAAAAATAAGATATTATTAGAAACATAACATCATTACTCTTATTAAAATTGCTCTACCCATACAAATGATGTGCCTCATACAGAAGAGGAGTAATTATGCTAGAGGGTGTAAAAAGTTGTAAACAATACAATTGAGAATCATAATTTTATAAAATATATAATAAAAAATTTTGTTACAACTAATCTTTTCAAAATTATAAGTAGATCCTCTTAAAAAAAAACTTTTACAAAATTTATAAATGTAATTTTCCCAAAAAAGGTTTGAAACCATCCTTAGTAGAAGTGAAGCCCATATCATTATTGCCCACTTGATGCGACTTTTGATTCTCGTACCTAGTTAATGCAGTTTTGTTTTCTTCAGACATGACAGGGGACTACGTTCGTTTCTAATTCAACAATATATTTATATATATTGATACTCGAGGAGCTGTTTGGTAGTTGCATAAAATTAAAAAATTAAAAAATTCTATTTATTACTTATTATACTCTTATTATAATTATTTAATAATATTTATCTATTTTTATTATATAAGAATACAATAATTATTTTTATTTATTTATTTATTTATTTATTTTTATTCTCATACATAATATTGTATATCCTGATAGCCATTCCAAAATTCATGTTAACCATACTTACTAGTGTGGTTAAGTAATTTAACTAATTATCTACATTTAGTTACAACTCAACTGAAAGCTTCAAATTTATTTTCATAATAATGTTCAAAATACTCTATATTTATCTCTTGCAAAAATTAGAACGAAAAATATTCTTTATGTTTACCCATGGCAAGTAAGCATTTTCCGGCAACATATATTTATATATTTTCCTATTACGAGCGATTCAAACCTCTCAAAGCTTATGTTCTTCACAAGTTTAAGCATAGGAGTTTAAGTTCTTATACTATATTCACTGAATTCATACATAAGCAAATCCAAAAATATCATAGTATTTCACTGGTCAACATGAAAAATGCCAACACACCAAACATCTTATAAATATTTCTCCTCAACTTCTTTAAACCATAGTAGTTCATATATATCCAATGAACACACACACACACACATATCCATATATTACAATTTTATATATTTACTAGTTAGCAATGCCTTACATATAAATGTAAATGAAAATTACAATTACAATTACATAAATGTAAGGATAAGAAGAGTCACAGGGTAAGGAGCAGGGCGGCGGAAGCAGCTTAACGCAACAACTGGGACAAGAGTTCCACGGTGAACACTGACCATGGCACGGTGGTTGGTCACAGGTAGAAGTCACTGACCATGGCACTTGTAGCTCTCGCACGTAAAGCAGGGTTTGCAGTCCCCATGACACTTGTAGCCCTTGCACTTGGAGCATGGCTTGCAATCACCATGACACTTGCAGCTGTGGCACTTGGAGCAGGGCTTGCAGTCATCATGACACTTGTAACTCTTGCACCTGGAGCAGGGCTTACAGTCACCATGGCACTTTGAGCTCTCGCACCTGAAGCAGGGCTTGCATTCATCATGACATTTGCAACTGTGGCACTTGGAGTAAGGCTTGCAGTCATCATGGCACTATAAGCTCTCGCCCCTGAAGCAGGGATTGCAGTCACCATGGCACTTCGGGCTATGGCATCTGGAGCAGGAGCCGCATTGCCACACGCACTTGGGGCTACGGCACTTGAGGCATCCTTTTCCTTCGTCGTTGTCATCGTTTTCCTCAGGAGGCTTGGGCTTCACTTCTTCCACTATTAGAACGGTGACACACTGGAACTTCTTCTTCAGTAGCTTACTCAAGCAAACCGTGTCCACATTTTCACCCGTCACCACCACTCGATCTTTATCATCCCCTTCTATTGACACCGAACTCACACCTGCATAGCACTTCCACATGTAAATCTTATATATTATATATATGATTGTATCATGAGATGGCATAACACATACATGTATATATTTACCTTCTACCACAGCAGCTGCTTTCAATGCCTTGTTTCTGCATCTGTCACACTCCATTTGCACTTTTATTGTTATTTTTTGCTGCACCCATTTGACCAGTTTAAACTTCAAAGTAGCTTGCTTCTTCGCAAAATTTTACATAACATAACTAAAAGAAAATTTGAAGAAACTGATCAGCAGAAGTAATTAAATAGACCTCACCTTCATGTTTCATTATTTGGAAACAAATTGCAACTTATATACGTTGTTGGGAAAATTGAATTGGCAATACCAAGTAGTTCTTCGTGTCGAGCTTTGTGCGTGTATGACGTTCTATACACAAATACAGGAGTTAGTTCTTGTTTGTTGATGCGTCGCACACCAAGACAAATGATATAATAGTACATATAGCTAGGGAATTAAAAAGTTGCGCTAAGCCACCGTCGGTTCTAAGTTATGCTCCCAAAAGAAAAAAAATTAGTTACATACAATGAATTAGTTAATAACGTAATGGTAAAATTCATTAAAACACCTATTTTAATGGGATTTTTAAGTCTATATACAAACCAACTGTTTAAAAATTTATCCCATAATTTCACAAACCTTTATACACAACCTCCTCACAAATTCTTCTCCCCCCCCCCCCTTATTGCATGGTTAGACAATTTCTGAACCTATTTATTAATTAATTGAAACTAGATTCCTTTTAAATGATTTTAAAAACACATCTCTCTTATTAGCCGAGTTAGTGCATTTAGGAGAATAAAAATTCATAGACGCTAGCCCTTTTGAACAGTCAAGATAAAGATGATACTTCCCTAACCACTTGATTAGCCAATCCCTTTGGGTTAAAATGTAAACCTCATACTAGTTTCAATATTCTATACATCTTATCGCTCCTTTTATTTTAATTATTCATTTAATCACTGAACATGTCACTTTTCTGTCAACTTAGGCACTTTTCTGTCAACTTAGGCCCTGCTTGCTAGTGTGGAAAAGTTGGGTATAGAAAAGGCAACAAAACGGGGGAAAAAAAAAACAAAAAGCCTTTTGATATGCTGCAATTGGAAATCAGTTTCTGGCACCTAAAAGGGAAACTCTCTACCTTGCAATTATAATGGAATCTCTCTCTCTCTCTCTCTTTTTGGTGGAATTAGTAGTACTACAAGAAAATCAGAAATTAGTGACAAATTTTTCCGTCGCTAATTTTGCTGTCGCTAATTGATTAGTGACAAAATTTTTAATTTCGTCGCTAAGTAGCAACGGAACATTCCGTTACAAAAAAAAATTTGTCACTAATTTTGAGGATAACATATTCCAAATTAGCGACGGATTAGTAATGGAATATTTCGTCAATAATCAGCAACGGATTAGTGACGAAATATTCCATCAATAATCAACAATGGATTAGTGACAGAATATTCCATCGCTAGATCAGTGACAAATCAACGACAAAATATTATTAGTGATGAATTAACGACGGAATTTCTGTCGCTATTTAACTTTTTTAATAGAATTTTTTTAAAAATTTTAACCTCAATATAATGTTACTTTACTGCTTGTCCAATGAAGTACAATAAAAACATAATAAAATAAGACCAATTGACAATAATGCTACTGTGAAATAATAAAATCAAGGTATAAATATTTCCCCTTATCCAATAAAGTCCAATAACAATAATATTCAATTAAAAAATAACAAATAGATTAAAATGATCTTCAATTAAATGATAATAATTCTAAAACAAATCATAATAATTCTCAACTAAAAACACATCACTCAAAATAAAGGAAGAAGAATAAAATAATCCTTCTAGAGGAGGAGGATCATTAGAGCCTTATCAGCTACTGAGTCTTCTAGTATATGATTTGATGGACCATGAGATAACTATAATTTAAGTTCTTGTAACTTATTGAGTGTTTGTTAATGCTGGTCTAGTGGAGACATAATTTGTTGATGCTACTCTGTTATACATCAGCTTTCTATATTATTGGTTCTCCTATCTCAAAGGTGTTGTATCTATGGGAATCCTCCTGCATATATGATTAGGAAGAGAAATCAATACAGTCTCCATAATAATAATTCTGAATAAAATTATATCACATAATATTCTAAAAATTGGATTGCCAACATATACTCAGAATATTCATAAAAAACTTCAAAGAAATTAAGGAAAAATGAGTCACTTGATCTGATTACATGCTGCCAAATGTTCTTTAGCTCTTATATTTGAACAAATTTCAACAAATAATCACATGCTCTATGAGTAATTCCCTTCTGCAGCTTTGTGTCACCATATGCTGATAATATTGAAATCAAACATTTTTTTAACATATTAGCATCAAAGGATCATCAAACAAGCATCACTTATTGGGTTGTATAGAATTTCTCAATTAGCCTAATAATTGATTAATGCTAATCTGCATATAATTTTAATTTAATTAAAATATTCCAACACAAATTACTTTTTTATATGTTTAATTTTAGTTGTGTCAATTTTTAATAATGACTGTACAGAATTTCCCTATGAATGCTTAAGAATGGGCACTGACAATACATTTTTGACTGAATTTAAAAGAATTGGAATATATTATATACCAAAATATAAAAGAGCTAAGTTCTATATTAAAAACAAGCAGATTAAAAAAAAGTCATATGATTGTGCTTTATGGACAGTTATCCTATTTTTTAAATATAATGGCAGAGCTGTCTTAAAAAAGTAATAATGTTTAATAGTCTATGGGTTTCATAAAATGTAAGAACAAATATTAAAAGAATTAACTACTATATTAAAAACAGAATTAAAAATATATGATTTGGTCATACTAATAAAAAAAAAGTTGTATCCCCTTAAAAACAATAATGAACAAATATATAAGTGGTCCAAAATCTTAAAAAACAAACAAGCAATGTGGTTAAGTTAGATGGACAAGCAACTATAGCTGGAACTAATGGTAGCTAGATTTTATTATTCTTTTTCCATTGTTTAAATTCAAAATGGTAAAGAATGCTATACAGGCATAACATAATAGTCTTCTTTATTCGGCTTTCCACCTGAATATTGTTACTTTTATTGACTTAATGATGGTATTATTACGTTTAGATTTGGCCCTTCACTCTCTTTCCAGCTGCAGACACCCTTACCTCAATCCATGTTTAGTTAAAAAAATTAAAATAAGTATGTAATTTTAAAATTTTAAGAAAATGACTTATAAACAACAATTGTTAATATCAAACAATCAAAGCTAACAAGGGATGTGAAATTTTTAAATATATATAATGTACTAACTAGTTATATATTTATTAAGATGAATAAATTCTAATTAGCTCCTCCCTTATTTGATTATACAAAGAATATATATTTAAGAATTTATTCAAATTTATTTTTATCCAGGAGGATAAATGTAAAAGGGTAATTTAAATAACTCTTTAAATATTTATTATCAAATTCTCAAATAAAAATATGATAGCTGAATTAATAATAAATACCAAAATTTTTTTCCCAAGTCATGTCCCAATTGTAAATATTTTGAAGGATTATAATTGGCATTAAAAAAGTAAAAGAATATAGGATTCATTTATTCTCTTTTTATTTACTCTTTATTTTTTCTATATCTCTATTTAAATGTATATCATATATTTACTTGCCAGAGACAAAAAATTTAGATCCCTCCAATAAACAAGTAATATATGTGTTTTTTTAAAACATTACTTATCATATTTTTATTAAAAACTTGATAATAAATACATAAAATTTATACATTAATTCCTTGTCTGATTTTAAAATTTTTGAATTGACTGTGTATCTTAATAAAAAATTTTAAAATATTTTTAATGATTTATAAATATCTTTATATTTTGTTTAAGGTGACTTTAAAAACACACTCTCATTTTAAAAGAAACTTGTTAAAATATTTGACCATGTGGTATTGAACTCTAAATATATAAGCAAAGTGTAAAGATTATAAGATGAAAGAAGCAGTAGCTTGAACAAAGTAAAGAAAGGACTTACATATCTCCACCCTTATAGCATCGCCAAAGGTAAAGAAAATGAGAGAAATAAATAAAATCTGGTTTCAGTGTTATGCCACAACGCTAGAGTGTGAAGATTAGAACAAAAGCACACTCAAATGTAGTTTTTAGTTAATCTAATTTATATCTTTCCATATTAAACTCCTCTGTGCTTATAACAAGTTAATTACATTAGGGCTCTTACCGTGCTTCTTAATTACAATGTTAAAGCCTTAAAATCCATTAAATATGAAAATAAAGAGAAAAGTTCCCTAATACTTTAATTTCAATGTAACCAAATCACCACAAACTTCCAAACTTAGAGCAAATGACGACAGAGGAAAAACATTATTAAAAAGAACCAGAAGAGAGGGGGAAAAAAAGGACACAGATTCAATTACGTGTGTTCAGGAATCTAGCTGTGCAAGATGAGAGAAGTTCTAAGAAGAAAATACCAAAGTTTGGAATAGAATGAAATTTTGATGGCTTTCTAATCTAATAGATCTTGTAGCTAAAAATGATAGATTCACATAACCCATATCCTAAAAAGTAATGAAAGATCATAAACTGAAGTCCTGAAGTGAAGATACAATTTTCCATGCTCACTGAAAATCCTAACGAATAACCCAAAATATCGAATCACTGTGGTTTTCAACATTATTTGCTTTTCTAAGTCAGAGGGCATGAGAAGATTGGAATCCATTTAGTTCATTTCTACAAGAGAAAATCATGGAAGCAGATCCTCTCCATTGCGTGGGCGTGCAGTGCGTGGTGAATTGCGTGGATCTTGGCCGTTCCTTGCATCTCGCAGCTGAAAACATGACACGCGTCCAGGAATAATGAAACGGTGGCATGGATGAATCCCCTCTTTGTTTCGAGCTCTTTAACCCTCTCATTTTCTTCTTCCGCCAACTTGCAAAACGCACGTGTGATTATGGCTTCCTCAGATGCAGCTTCTTCTTGGGAGCTTTAGATGTTGGTGTTGGGAGCTTCAGCTTCTTCCTCAGATTTCGGCTTCCTCAAATGCAGCTTCTTCCTCAAAATTATGCCATGGGAGCTTCAAGCATTCGGCCATGGCTGTATCGCGGCATCCTCAGAGTTCAAATTTAGGCATCCTCAAAGTTCAGATTTTGGCATCTTCAAAATCGGCCCAGGAAGATCCTTTAAAGTTGATTTATTTGTTGGTTGTTGATTGGGATTCATTTGTGTTTATTTTTTTTGTTGATTGCTGCTACCCCTTTTTATGTTGATTGGGATTCATTTGTTGAATTGGAATTCATTTGCTGATTGTTATTTTAATTGGGATTCCTTTATTGATCTGATTGTTTCTTACAATTAGTCACTTTCTTAAATGTAATCTTACATGACCGAGCCTAAAGCAAATAGATCTCCACAAGAAATTATTTCTTCTTGCCTAATCTAATCAGATTTTTACATTAATTGTCATACACAAAACAACTGCTTAACTTTGAATAAGTAACAAATCCAGTTAACCGAACAAACACTCGAACAGGCATATTAAGTGGAGATCCACAATTTGATTCAGTAAACAAATTCTAATAAGAATTAAGAACAACTCAAGCATCAGAAGATCCATATCAAAAAATTAAAATAGAAAAAATCAATTATTAAAGCCGAGATCCTTGTGCCTCTCACTTTCTTCCATCTTCTTCTCGCCGGAGACTGAGGCCTCTCCAAAGAAATTCTTGCCAGTGCTTGGCCTCTTGAATGACGAAGGATCATCACCATCACAGCCGTCATTGATCTAATGATCCAACGCTTGGTCTTTGTGGAGGAGCTACCATTAGATTTCGCAGTGAGTGAGGATTGAGGAACCACAAGCTTTGAATTGATAAGAGAGAAAAACTCATGAAGAAGGGCAAAGAATATGAGGTTTTGGAGAAAACTTTTGGGTCAAAAGGGATAAAATGAGAGAAAAAGACGCTTTCGGCTACAAGATGCGACGTGTCATGCTTTTGGTCATGAGATGCAGCAGACGGCCATGATTTGCGCAATTGACATAGCAATGCACGCCCACGCAATGGAGAGGATCTGCATCCGAAAATCATCGACCCAGTTTCAGAATTTACAGCAATTACTTTATTTTCCAAGGCTTGTTCATTTGAGCAATCAAACAGTGGAATTAGAACAAGAAAATTATGCAAGGCGAAGGCAAACAAAATTCCCAAAAAAGGGCAAAAACTTCATCGAAAAAAATGGAGGACATGGAAGAATATTGCCAAATACGGAAAGATATTAAGAAAGAAAAGGGTTAAAAAAAGTACCTTCATCATTTGGTATGAGTTGAGCGTTGGATCCACAATCCGTGAAGGCATTCAAAGCGAAGCACCCCAGTACGAAAACATATAAAAGTTTAGAGCTTGAAATCGCAAACTCCATTGTTGTTGTTCGTGGAAGACAACGTTGGTTGGTTTTGAGAGGTTCTGAATGGAGAAGAAGGACAAGCAGAATCCAGACAGAAACAAAACACGAAGAAAGGAAGAATTACCTCTAATGAAGCTCCAATTGCTCGATCAATTTGAAAGAAGAGAAAATCGAACTTCCTCTCGTGTGTGAATCTCTAGAGAAATTTAGGGATAAAAAAGGATACTAAGTTAGGGTTAAGGTTGGGGTTCGAATGAGGATGGGGAGGCTGGGGGTAGGGTTCGTAAATGGTGTTTGCCATTTGCCGTGCAGCTGGGGGTGGAAGATGGCTAGGTTAGAGAAAACCTAGATTTGTTGGAGCTCAAACGATTGAGGATTTGGCATTTTGTTTATTTTTTAGGGTGTGTTGGGAAGCTCAGTTGGGGGGAAATTACTGTAGGGCTTCAAAATAAGAAAAATTAAAGGAGTTACATTTATGTTACGGTGAGTTGCAAAAATATTTTTTCTACCATGTTTATTGTACAAGTTTTTGTAATTATTATTTTAATTATTAAATTATCAAGCTATGATGTAGAGAAGAAGAGTAAAAGATAATATATTTAATAAAATTTAACTAATGACATCAGATTGTGAGATTTGTTTAGAATGATTTAAAATTTTATAATTTAAAACAAAAAATATTATTAAAATTAATATTGAATATTAAATATTTTCAAGATCAAAATAGAATATTGATCCTAAAAGTATATTTAGGTCCACATCATAATTTGTGTTGATTGTTTCCTAAGTCATATAACTAGGACAGATAATTTTTCTAAGTATACCAATAAACAAAGTGGTATTTCATAGCTGATCTAGAGGATCGAAATTTAATATTTTTTCTTTTATTCTATTTTTTCTGCTTACCAAAACTAACACTTCCACATTTTGGGTTTCCTTATTAACTTGTTATTATATAATAAGTGTAAAAAATAAAGTAAGTCAAATACATACTTTTTTTATGTTACTCTTTTTCTCTAATTGTATAACTATGAAATACGTATTGGATTTTATATTATGCCCTCCATTCTTTTTTTGATTTTGCATCATGTGGTATTTAGTCTTTGCTTCTTCTAAGAAAATTTTAAAGATTTGAAATTTATTTGTGGTGGATTTAGTAACGGATTATATCATATATCATATATAATATTTAAATAATTTGTGGTGGATTTAATAACGGATTAGTAACAAAAAATTTATAATTTATAGTTAGAGACCTTTTATTGACCATAAAATAGTTAAACAAATTATATTTATCGCATTATACTATTTTGATATTGAAATTATTAAATTATTAATTTAGAATTTAAATTATAATATATATATACATATAAAATTCATAATATTTAAATCATTTGTGATGGTTATATATATATATATAAGTCATTGTATATCATATAAATCATTTAAAATTTCAAAATATATCCTATATAATATTTAAATAATTTGCAACAAATTTAATGACGAACTAGTGATGGTAAATTTATAATTTATACTTAGAAACCTTTTATTAACCATAGAATAATTAAGTACATTAGTATTTATTGCATTTTATTATTTTAATATTGAAATTATTAATTTATTAATTTATAATTTAAATTATAATATATTAATTATAAAATTATAATTCATATAATTAATAATATTTAAATTATTTGTTACCGTTATATATATATATATTTAAGTCATTATATCATATAAATCATCAAAAAAATTAAAATTATATGATATATAATATTTAAGTAATTTGTGACTGATTTAGTGATGGATTAGTGACGAAAAATGTTGTGACAAATAATTCTGTCACAAATTCCGTTGAAAAACTTGAATAGGCTATCCTACTTAGTAGCGACGAAATTTTCCGTCACAATATTCCATCATTAATGAAATTAGCAACGGATTAGCAACAAAAATATTTCTGACGGAATTTTCCTTTGATAATTCCATCGCTAAAATTAGTGACATAGTGACGAATTTGCGACAGATTTTATGACGAAAAAATTTCCGTCACTAAATTCCATCGCAAATGTCTTATTTTTTTGTAGTGTAGGTTGAAAGTTACCATTTTATTCGCATTCACTAAACCAATCCAAATGCCCTACACTACCATTTTTTAATTAGGAGTATTTTGGTTCTTTTTTCAACTTTTCTTTCAATTCCCTCATAATTTCTATCTAACTAAACATGAAAATGAAATAACATTTTCATTTCCTTTTAAGTATACCAAACATTATTTTAAGTCATAGGATTCCTTTCAATTCCAATTTTCTTTCTCATTTTAATCCCTCTAAAACTTTCCTTCGTACTAAAGGAGCTCTTGAAATTATATGAAGACTTTTGTGATAATTTATATTATCATTACTTAGCAAAGAAAGAATATATATAATATATATATATAAAGGAAAATTAAGCTAATTTAATTGTAAAATTTAAAGGCAAGAACTGAAAATCAATAAATGATATTATACAAATAAACAGGTGGATCTTAAATCCCACCATGTTTTTGTCAGCTCCCCTAGCACCACATGGGGGACACAAGGCTTATGCGTAAACAGCTAATTAATATTTTTTAATCCTACGATTGGCCAAATAAAGTTTACATGCTTTCATGTTCCTCGGGAGAAATTCTTAAACTTAAGGTATTCCTAAGCTGGTTATGGTGGTTGGCACAATGGAATAAATGGTCCAGCAAAGATTTTGATAATGAAGTTTGAGGATGGTTAAGAGATATTTAAAATAAGATTTTTTTTTTAGAGATGTTTAAATTATAAAGTTTTTTTTTTTATTATGAAAGTATACATAAATCAACTTTCTTGAAACTAAAACATGACTAAAATATCTTTAAAACAATATTCCAAGTGTGTGTGTGAGGTCAAACCATGGAATTAGGAATCAAAAAAGAAATTTGTATTTCCTGAACTAAGGTAGCTCTCTATCATGTCTTATATGTATTTCTTGGTTGTTTGATTGTCATCGAATGATTGTATGTATGTTTGAATCATAAAACATGCCTATAGCTATTAGTTTGATGCTATGGTACCATTATATTTATTGAATTACTTTTGAATTGTGAGATTGCTCTTCATAGATGAAGTTGTGCCAAAAATCCCTTAGATTGGGTGAGGTAAGGTGAAGCCAAAAGTCTCATGAATGAGTGAAGTTAAATCAAAAGTCCTTAGAAAATAGGTAAGGTTAATTCAAAAGTCCCAAATAATAGGGTGAGGTTTGACTAAAAGTCCCTAGAGCTTGGTTTTGATCTTGACATATCTATGTGATGTTAAAAACATGATTTGATTGGTTTTTTAAAGTGTTTGATGCATACTTGTGTTCTTTGACATAATTATATGCCATATATACTTACTTGAAGGGGTGAAAGAGCTATTGAGATTCTTTGAATTTCACTCTCCTCCATTTTTCATCTACTCTTGTCTAGGCAAACCCAAAGAAGCAAAAATGGAGGCCAAGGAGTGTAATTGGCATTACTTTGACAATAGGATAATTTTGATGTAATTTGATGTCAAAATATATATGTATAAGTTATTTTTGGAATGTAAACCTTTGATCATATGTAAAAGTATGTAAATGTGATGTATAAACCAAATTTGGAGCCAAATAAATAAGAATTTATGATTTTGACATTCTAGAGCCTTGCCATGCATATGTATATGAACAAATAGAATGGTGAATTTGAACTCCATGATGATTTAGACCTATTGTAATGCTTCTATATGCTGTGTTTAAACTTTTAGATGTGCTTAAATGGTTATGATATGTTTAGAAAGCTATTTGGTACCATTTGATCCTAATTTTGACCATACTTTTGTCTTAAAACAAAATCTGACCAAATGAATGAATTTTGACATGAAATTTAGTAAACATATAAATCTCATCTAAAGCTTTCCATAGAGCCAAAGAATACTATTTTTGAAATGCTAGAGAATTTCATATGATTTTTCAAAATTGGCTAACTTATACAGAAACTGTCACTATTATTGTTCATATGGTCAATCTGATTTTTGGTGTCATTTAGGAGTCAAATAAAGTTCAATACTCATGAAATTTTATAGGCATATAGTTGATATCATAAACTTTCCATAGCCATCGAGAGCACTCAATTTAGAGTTTTGTAAAGTGAGATAGGAATTTTTGAAATTTTTGGTTTGCTGTAGAACATGTCCTAAACCCGATTATTGTTCCATTGGAATTTCATGGGCCAAATGATATTTTTTTTATTTGAAATTTTTACAGTAGTTAGATAATATCTTAAGCTTTCCAGAAAGTCCTAATTTGCATAATTTGAAATTTTCTAGAATTAATTATCAATTTTCAAATTTTGGGTCAGAATATGGAACCAAGGAAAATGCAAGTATGTTATGGAATTTGTGATGGATGGCCTAAACTCGAAATGCATGGTTCAAATTGTGATACTTTTGGTTGAATAAATGTGTTAAGGATGGAAGATGAGGTTGGTAAATCCAAATGATTCATTTGACCAAAAATGAATTAATTTGATTTTTAATTACGGTTATTTTCACTACTAAAGATGTTAATTTCATAAAAATGGATATTTTATGCCAATTATCATATATATTAAGTGTTGTCTTAATATGATATTACATTAAACATGGATACTTAAGGTTTAATACTGTTATTAATTCATTTAAGGATAAAAATATAGAAAAATTTAAACCTTTTTAATCCCTCTTAGTCACCAATCCAAGAAACAAAAAGATTCATGTTTTAAAGAAAGTTAAATTCTCATATAAGACCTTCATCTCATCCTTAACTGATTATAAAAGGCATAAAACTCATTTACATTGGTTTACAAGTTAATACTTATCATTACCATAAAGAAAATCAAGATTTCTAAACTAATATGGGGATTTAGGGACTTGGGCCGCGACTTGGGAAAGTCTAGCTGTGGCTAAATTAGCTTTTGGAACCCTTAAAAACATTAGAATATACTTCCATCACAACTTAATTTGATTCTGTAACTCTGGAACTAAAAATTTGGACTTCCATCGCGACTTAAAGGGTCCACACCATAGTTCAACTCGCTACTATAACCAAAAACACTAAATTTCTCATTCCTCGCCATGACTTAGGGTTCTTACGTCGTAACAAGGTACTTTCCTGAAAGCACTGTAGCAAAATTCATGATTCTTGCTGAGATAAGACTGGTTTCTGAACCACTCCTTCAAAGCTTTTCCCAAGTTGTGACACTGTGCAATTAGCTTCTGTTACCCCCTGGACTCTAGTTGGCCACGACTCAACTCCTCTCTAGTCCTAAACTCCGTAATACTCATCCCAATTCACCTATAACTACCTCTGATTAAGTTCTAGAGTCTTTTTGTGGTTGAAAAGCAAGGTTTAATGACATAAAACTCCCATACACCTTAACATACTAACTTACATCATTTAAGGACTCAAAAGGGTCATTTGACAAATCCAAATTTGCTTTTATATTGGTGAATTCCCTACCTTGTTAGCAAAATGGTGTATAAAGTATCAAATAACAACCTCAAACTATGCAATTTCTTACCAAATGACCTCAAACCACTTTGATCAAGTTTTGATGGATCAAATGGGCATGCTTTTACCCTAAGAGCTCTACAAAATCTTTAGATGCAAAATATGATTATAACACACCACAAATCCACACATAAGGGTCCTATGATAGCAAAATTAAAAGAAATGAACCATTTCATCTTCCACATGATCAGGGCAACAAAAGTACATTCCCAAGACTCCCATACTACAATTAAACTCAAAACCACAATTGGTTAAGCATTGATGTCTAATCTATACCTTACATGCCTACAAACTAAACTAAGATGCATCCAAGGGATGAATTAATATGCAACCTTTAAGACTCGAGTGACCAAAGCACATTTTCTCATGCTGTCACTCTACACACATTCTAAACCTTAACAATTCAAACATTAATTATACAATGCTAAATATTTAGAGGTAATTTAATTTCAGGGTATTGATCGATAATCATCCAGATATAATCACAGGTACCAATTCCATGATACCTCTAATTATACAATCAGTCTTTATACTTGGTAATACATGATACAATGTGGCAATTAAATAACATAATAAATAATATTAGTTTTCTTACTATACAAACCCAATTAAATAAGGCTTTTAAGCCTTACATTACTAGATTATCAAAGCAGGCTTCCAGTAACTTCTCATTGATACTAAAAGGTCCAAGTCTTGAAAATATTAGTCCATGAAATGAGTGAGATATGAATCTCAGCAACCAAAAGAAATTTCATTCATATGTGCAAATTAATCAACATAAATGCATTTTAAACAAATAAACATTAGAAACATCAATGTAATCAACAAATGAACTGGTTGGACTACTAGTGACTACTATCTCATACTAGCAATCACATACAACATATTAATGGCCAAAAACAAAGAGAAATGCCCGCCCACAATACCAACTCCCTATTGAGCACACTCACAGCTTAATGCATTCCAATGACTATCATGACTCAATATATGATTACAGCACAATGCACAAGTGGCAGTATGATCACAGCTCCACCAAGGACACGATCACGGTCTAATGATCAAATGGCCAACCAATCATTTGCATAAAAATAAAACATATCATAATAAAAAATATAAGACTAAAATAAACATATGCATGGAATTAGAAATAAGCCTCTGGTTACCTCAATGAAACCCAATTACTCTTCCTTTAACTACCAACATAGTCCAAAAACCCACTAAAGCCTAAGACAAGTATAGTTATCATCATTTAACTATTATTAGTAACAGAATTTTACACCCCTTGATCAAATTTCACTAAGAATCCATTAGAAATCATTTACCCAAGTTCCCAAAGAGTCCATTGCTTCAATCTAAGATCACTCCCAACATCTCCATTTTCATACATGTAAAAGACATAGACCAAAAACCAATCCAAATGATAAAATTTTAACACATACACACCACAAAATGGTATGAGGTACTTATCCAAACTTCCATATAACTAATGGTGTTAATTTGAGGCCAAAACAACTTAAGTTCATAATAAGTCACTTCCAACATTTTCATTTTCGCACAAACCTCCAACCATATACTAAAGTCAACTTATAGCATGAAATTTAAGTAAGGTTACACTACAAAAAGAAGGCAAACACTCATCTAATAGCTCCCCTAACTCCAAGTTCTGAAAATCTTGTAATAACACACCAAGGACACACATTTTAAATTTAAGGTTTGAGTAAATCTCCACCAATAAAGAACTAATTAGACCAAAAGGAAAATGAAGATGAAGATGAGAGGATGACTATATCTTCCTTTAAGAGTGCAAATCAGTGGCAAAATGGTAGTGAAACCCTAGCCTCCCTTATATATGCGAAAATGCTCTCCTTAATCTGTAGAACATGTAGGTTTTAGCCCCAAAATAAATGAGCAATAGGCATCTTAGGGTTTTGGAGAGCACGGATTGGTTCCATGGGCCATTATTCAAGTGGGTTAAAGGTCTACATGTTGGGCCATAAACATATGAATTTAATTAAGTTGGGTTCTCCTAAAATTGAAATTAGGCCTCTATAATAAAATGGTTCATGGCATAAATAAATTAATTATAGGACTAAATTAAATTTTTAACCTAATTAAATTTAAATCTACTATAACATTTTATTTTTCTTCAAAAATTACCCAAAATAATTATAGGTCTCAAAATGCCCAAAGTTATGGTTTTCTATAATTTATTTCCAAAATTTTCATAATAATTCTCCCTAAATTAAATCCTTAGTTCTCCATGATTTTCCTCATTAAAATATTTTTTTTTAGATGTTAGAGAGTACAATTGAGCTAAGATAAGAACAAATTGATATAGTTAGGCAAGGCATGTCACATAAGCAATTTAAAATAATCGAGGATTAAATGACAAATATTATTAACCACATTAGAAATCCATAAGCTAGAGTAAGCGAAGGAGTAAAGAACACTGCTCTTAATTACATCTTTTATGCGAGAACCTTGCACAACAAAAGCAAAGAAAGTGTCCTCTTAAGGTGCCTTATAGTCTTACTTGCCATGTGGCATCTAAAAGTGTGTTAGTGTGGAAAAGCTTTACACCTGCTGTAATTTCATGCTTAAGGCCTATTTATATAGTAGCTAAGCTTCTATCCTTCATTAACTCCACCTTACACACAACATTATCAAAAGAATCTCGATATTCTGCTAGGCTACATTCTTGTTTTAACCACATTAATTTCTCCATATGATCATTAAACATAATACCAAGCTTAATCTTTATAGTTTCCACCAATGTTGTCTAGGTCACTCTTCTATTCTTGCCCTTTCTCAAAGCCTTAGAACTAGGTGAATGCTTGCTTATCCAATGCTAAGCTTGCAAGAGTCGCCTTACATTCTTTTGGAATTCCATCTAACTAGAAAAAAAAAATAGTTCACATTTTCCAATCCATTTATTCACGTCCTCCCTTGTAAACCTCGAGAAGTTTGCTATGGTGAATCTTGTGGGTGCATGATATAATCTAACCCATTGGTTCATCTCTTGCATCCTCACTTGTTCTTAAGTATGATTTATATTCATAATTTGTGTGAACTAAAATGACAATCCTCACACCAACTCTTGTAAGCTAATAATTTGTTCTTCAATTGTCAATATCCCTCAATCAACCATTGCCTACAAGCATTCATTTCTCTACTGCCAACATTCCTCTACCTCCTTGAGCAATGAATAAGAACAACTCACCTTTACCATAGCCAGGGATAACAACTATCATACCAATGTAAGCTTGAAATTCAAAATAGAGGATAGGAGGAGGAGAAGAAAGAATAAGAAAAGAAAAGAAAGAGGGAAGAAAAAAATAGAGAGGAGAATAAGAGTCACTTCATTAATTAACTTTCCCTTCCCTTTTTTCTTGGTCTTATATCTCTAAAAATAGTTGTTGGCTATCAACAGATTTTAACCGTATTAACTAACAACTTTTAACCACTTAACTACCAATATGTTAAGTTGAACAACTACAATGAGGCCTTTACTTATTCGAATTACAATAAGACCCCTCATTTATTTAATTCCTATCATATTTTGATATTTTCATCTATGTACTTGCTTCTTTGGATCCATAATCAAACTTGTGATGACATTCATCTACAAATTTATTGTAATGGTCCTTTTACTTTCAATAATGTGGTAGGAGATTGTGTAGGGAGAAATACGATTCAAATTGATATTTCAAGTTTGCTTTTTAAGTTGCTAGTTTTCTATAGTCATTGTGCAAAGAAAGGGGGAGAAAGAGAAGAGAAAGGAAAAAAGAGAGAAAGAAAAGATAGGAGGAAACAGAAAAATAGAATAAATGAAGAAGAGAGAGAAATTAAAAGGTTGGAACAAAAAACAATTGATTAAGATGTTGAGTAGGGTTTTCACATTGGTGCAATGGAAGGAATGTAACATGCCAAGACACATAGCAAGCTAAATCGACATCTTTGTTAAGATTTAACTTAGATAAATGACAAAAAGACAAACATATATAGGGTTTAGAATTTATAAGAACTAACTTGTATAATGAATAATATGATCCAAGGATTAAATAGAAGAGGGAAAAATCTTTTGAGGGCTAAATTGTTAATATAGTCCTATAAGAATTATGTAATAAAAATTATTAACAACCCATTCTCTTATAAGATTTTTTTATATATATAAATGGGTTTTTCCTTTGGGTCAAGAATGATATTCATTTCCAAAAATTGAAAACGCCAATAAAGAGCACCAAACAACCAAAACCCTAGAAAACCAAACAAAAGTCCCCAAAGAATAACAAACAGCAACCCTCACCAGAGAAAAATATTCAACCAACACCATCCCCAATCCTCCACCATCCTAAGAGAGAATCACAACAAGAGAAGATGGAGGGAAGACACATTCTTTTTAACCTAGCCTTAACAAGCCAATCAGCCACCTTGTTCACCTTCTATTAACCAAATAGAAAAAACCAAAAAACAAAACAAAAACAAAAACAAAAATGCCCATCAAACCAAAAATGTCTTGCGAAATGACACAAGTACTCCATTCTCTTAATTAAGTCTTCCTTTTGCACAATATCGACCAAATCTAAGCCACAGCCATTAAGCAGTTGGCTGCCTTTCTTCGCAAAAGGCCCTTGTCCCTGGGTACATTGGCACAGCTATGTCTATATGAAGGGAACAGCTATTTGAAAAATTCTATATATATAGTATTAAGTTTTAATATTATGCCCCACCCCCCATTCTTTTTAAAATTTTGAACCCACTAAAGCTATATATACGCATGATTAGATTATATAATTTTTTTAAAATTATTTAACATTTTAATCTAAACCCAAGAAACCCACATATGTAGTATTTTAATATAATTTTCTAAAGAAAAATTTATTATTATTATTATTATTATTATTTTAAATCCTCATTTACTCACACAAACAAGTAACTATCTGTGTCTTCCAAACTTGGGTGATCTGAAATAATGAAAATTACTACAAACAATGCAGTAGGCCAAAATCACTACAAACTTTATTATTATTATTTTTAAATCCTCATTTACTCACACAAACAAGTAACTACTTGTCTTTTCCAAACTTGGGTGATCTGCAATAATGAAAATTACTACAAACAATGCAGTAGGCCAAAAAACACTTTTTTTATAGATTGAAAATTGATGTAGGGAATCAAAAATTGTAATTGAAAAGATAAAAATTTTAACTAAAAGAACATTATACTTTAAAAATTTAATGTAGATACAATTAAAATTTTTAAATTACAGTTTTCTCTAATAGTTAAATTTTTTATTCACCTAGTTCCAATTTTTAGATACCTTACATTATTTGTTTAGTCCTTAAAAAAACCTTTTTAAAGCTACTACACCATTTGCAATAATTTATCTTATTGTAGATAATCCGAGCTTGTCCTTTTCCCATTTTTATTTTTTCGTAAAGCTAAACACAATCCTCAGAATCAGAGATAAAGATAAGAAGACACTACATATAGACAAAATTAAAAATATTATAACATTTAATCCTTTGAATACTTTAGCTTTATTTTTCATGCTGCTGATATTTTATATTAGACTTGATTTTACCTTTTTTTTTAGGTGACAAACTTAAGAGTTAAATAAATCACTTTAACTTCAAAGGAATATCCAACGTGGCAAAGCCAAGTTTAACTAAATTTTTCAAAATTTATGTGTATATGAAAGAGTTTAATGTTGTGCCCTCATATTTAAAAATAATAATAATCACACTAGATCCACATGTGTTATATAATTTTTCTTATTATTTGATATTTTAATTTGAACCTACTAAATTTACATATGTATCATGTGTATAACACTCATTAAAAAAAAAACTTCATTATTGTTGTGATTATTATTATTTCCTCTTTCACTCTTCTTATCTTCTTTTCTTTTTCCTTTTTTCTTCAATTTTCTCCATACCTTCTTTTCTTTCTCTTTGAGTATAATAGCCATATTTCCAATTTTCAATTTTTGACTTTTTGAAGTAATCTTCATACTCATTATAAAATTTTAAAACTCAACTGAACCACTTTAATATTGAATATTAAATCGCTAACTCATCATTATAGTAGTTGTGCTACAATTTTATTTTCTATTGGTAATATAGAAGTAAGGAAATAAATTTATAATTTTAATTTCTAGCGGTATATTTAATTAATATATTATAAAAGTGTAATTTTTTAAATAAGATATGTAATTTTTGAAGTAAAAATTGACATTAAAGCAATAATCTTTATCTAAACTTCATGAATCTAATTTTCTATGACAACAAACTTAGATGAATTTAGAAGATTTGTCATTAGATCTAAAAAAATAAATTAAAACTTTAGCTTATTATTCTAATAACTAAAATAAGATACAAAGAGCATATTTACAAAAGAAATCATGTCTACTTGGCCCCCTATCTTGGGGTCCTGGCTCCACCACCGCTTATGTAAAAAAGGAAATGAAGGAAATTAATGAAATATGAAAAGGAGCCCTAAGACACCAAAGAAACAGTTACACTCTTAGGCGAGGGGCTGAATAAATTGATTTCAGCCCTGAATTTTTCTGGAGTCAAGTAGAGTACAGACACATTAAAACTTTTTGGCAGTACTTCAGCAGTGTTCTCAAATTTTATTCTTGGTAATAATGTCAAGAAAAAGAATGATATAATTCTCTATCAGTTTGACAGGCTGAATCACTAATAAAAAAGTACTAGTTTTCTATTATTGTCATCCGTCTGTAAAACAAACAAAATGAACATGAAAGTACAACTTACCACTGTTTTGTCGTAGGAACATCTCCTCAGATGTCGTCGTTTCTGTCATAAAAGCACTGCTTGCTATCTGACAAGCTGCATCCCTCAATCATCTTACCAACCCCATTCCTGAAAATGACACAAATGCCAGCATCTAGTGATTCTTTAAGGAAAGAGCCATATTTGCTTTGAGAATGCCCTGTCTAGGTGGTTTACAAGCACTGCAATCAACTTCTCCATTTCCACTGTCAGAGCTGTTATTCAAACAACCTTCCTTGTAAATTTCCAAAATTCAGTCAGACCAGAGTGGTTCCTCATAGTTACTAGCAAAGGATTAACAATTAAACCCTGTGGAGCACAAACAGCACTCATCCATGGCGGAATTCTTAATCATCATTCTGCAGGAACAGTTTTCAAAGTTTGGTATATCTCTAGCATATATCCTTAAAGCCAATGAACTGCTAAGTCACACTCTGAGCCCAATCCCACAAAAGTACCACATGCTCAATTGTTTCCTCCTCCTTAACTAATACATTTTTATTGTGTCTCAAAACTTACTTTTACCCACAAATTCTGAGCAGTTCTCCATCTTGCAAACAAAAACTAGTCCCTTGTATTGTCTCTCTTGTTTCTTCCATCCTATTCTTTCTCTCCCCTTATATATTCTTGATTTGAAAGGCTTCAACCGAGGAGAACAATTACAGTTCTAGCAATTGTCAAATGAATATTGCCAACATTTAGAAGGGACGTTTGAAAATAAAGATAAAGGCAGATCTAAACTAATAATTGTACTAACCAACGAATAGAGGGCAAAAATTACAAAGTAGTGGCAGACAAAAGTTTGACTTACAATTGGAAACAGTATATTATTTATTGGATTCTCTCTTTATGTTTGGCAATGCCTATAATGCCTTTAAATTTTGTCAGATTGCTCCTGTAGCAGAAATCTTGAATAACTGTCGTAAAAAGATGAAGGAAAAAGACAGTGAGGAGCAGCAACAGCCATCAAAACATTTAAAACACAAGAGATGGAAATATAAATGCCTCGGGCCATGACCATCAGCTATCAGCTATAGGAGACTAGGAGCCAGGAGTTGAAGTGTTTCAGCTTTTATAATGTAACCTATGTATATTCTGTGCTGCGAGAAAGCTCAGCTGTTTTGAGGTAACTCTCATATAAAGAAATAACTTTTCAAAAGTTGAATTACCTGATGCCAAGACAATGCTCAAACTGTCAGTCCAGGTCACTTTAGAAGTCTATGCTCAATTGGATGTCTCTAGGTCACCAATAATCATGGCAAGAACATAGCCCATACTTGATATGATGAAACCAGTTTGCATCTCCAACAACTATTTCTCTTTCTGTGACCAGTGATGTATACTTCATCGCAGCATGGCAGTCACCGCAAACCCGAAGGTTTTTGAATACTCTAACAGGTTGTTGTTTGGGTGTGCTAATAAGAGCAACTGCAACTGCAATTTTCTCACTGTGCTGAAACAGATATTGTTCCTTCTGTTTATCCTCCACATCATGAAGGACAAAACCTGTATTAGAGACACGGCCAACTTTTTTTATTTTGAAAGCCAATTTATTAAATTCATCATAGATCTTTTGTGCTTGGGGGTGTGAAGTATCCCCTACGTGGAATTCGTGCACCAGATTTTCCACCTCAATCCAGCTGCAACCTGCTTCTTTTATTAAATTTTTCTGCTTCATGCTCTTTCTAATAGCTGACACATCTTTCCATCGCCCTTCTTATGCATACAAGTTTGATAATAGTCTACAGGCAGCTGGATCATGAGGTTGCTGCCCAAGAATCATTTTTGCAGCATGCTCCCCAAGCTCAGTGTTACCATGAACCTGACAAGATCCAAGAAATGTACGCCACACCAGTGCATCAACCTTGAAAGGCATTGAGTTAACGAATCCACTGGCTTCTGAAAGTGATCCAGATCAGCCGAGCAGATCAACCATACATGCATAACGTTCCATTCTTGGGACAAACCCGTGGATTTTATAGATGGAATTGAAGTGTCTCCATCCCTCATTGATCAAACCTGCATGACTACATGCTGATAAAACTGCAATGTAGGCGACCTCGTTAGGCATTAAACCAGTTTCAAGCATTTCATAAAACATTTCTAATGCCTTTGTAGCAAATCCATGCTTTCAAAACCAGTTATAATAGAAGTTCAAGATATGACATTGCGATCTCCCATGTCAGCAAAAACTTGTAAAGCAGCTTCTATGTTTCCACACCTCGATTACATAGAGATTAAAGCATTATTGATGCATTGATCTGACCCAAACACTGACTTGAGAACTCGAGCATGAATTTGCTCACCCTTACCTATTGCAACAATACTAGCAGCTCCACTTAAGAGGCTAGCAAATGTAAAGGAATTAGCCCCTACACCAGTGTGTTCAATTTCATGAAAAAATTAGCATATCCATCAAAAAGTGTATTGTAAGAAATCAAATTCTTTTCAAATAAAATATCAAAAGATCTGCAAGGACATTCCATTCTTCCAGACCTAGCATACATGCTAGTAAGAGAATTTCCTACACAATTTACTGAGGAAAGACCAAGTTTAACTGTTTGGGCGTGAAGTTACTCACCAATGGGTAAATCAGGAAGATTTGTACAAGCCTTGAGCACACTAGAAAATGTAAAATGATTTGGTGCCACATGACCCTGAAGCATGTCATAAAACAAATTTATGGCCTCCGCATGCCCTGAAGCATGTCATAAGACAAAACATTACGATCTGGCATACTATCAAATAGTTTCCTGGAATTTTCTACTGATCCATCTGCTGCACATTTTGCATACATATCCACCAAACCACAACCCACACACACGTCTGAAGCCAATCCTGACCTTACAACCCAAGAATGTAACTGCTGCGCAAGTGATAACCATTCCAACTCTGCACAAGCCGATACAACACCGGTTAGAGTAAATCTATCTGGTTTATACCCACTTAGTAACATACTGAAAAAATAATCAATGGCATCCACAAGGCAAGCCAGGTGTGCAAATCGAGTAATCATCAGAGTCCAAGGAACAACATTTCTGTCCCGCATTTTCTCGAACACCAAACTGGCAGAATCCATATCACCGCTGCCCGTCGCAAACATGACAATTAATGCACAACCCAACACACAACATAATCAAAATACCCCGTCTTTAATACAAAACCAAAGATCACTTGCCCAATGGAAACATATTGAGCATTAGAACACGATCTGATTACTGCCGTAAAGCTATATTCATTTGGGAAAAGCCCATTTTCAAGCATATCAAGAAATTTCATGTTGTTAATGGCAATACCCGATATCATAGCCCTCCACGAAACCAAATTTCTCCTATTATTTTTATTACCCATATTCTGAAATATGAAAAGCGCAGTTTCCCAATCGCCGCATTTGGGGTTGAGGCTATTATTACCCATACTCTGAAATTTACGTTGATTTTCTTCTAAATATAAATGGGGCTAACTTGATAAAAGCAAATAAAGGAGAATGTTAAATTTATCCTTACATCCAATCTATTTAAATTTTAAAACAATTTTTTAATCAATCTTTAATTTATAATCCGGATGATAGCACTTGCATTTTATACAAAGTTATACAAAACATTTTTCTTTAAAGTTTATTACTAATCTCATCTCAAAATTACTTTATATAATGAAATAAGGATAAATTTAAAACTTTTATCAAGAAAGATATTACAATAAATTTTTTTTTAAAGTTATCTCAATTTAAATAAAATCAAATGGGATAAAAGGAATTATAATATAATTTTAATCTTTTTTCTTTGCTTCAATCCATGTGTACTTCTATTCTTATTACATTTATATAGAAGTTTAAAAATATTTTTGTTGAAAAGTAACTTTTAAAATAATTGTTGAAGGAAAGAAAAATTTTCTCATTAGGAAGCAAATATGTAAGTCATTAAGAGAACTATGGAAGTCAAGAAATGACACTTTTTGCACAAGCTTAGCACTTCTTTGCTAACCTCTGCAACTATTGAGCTTGGAGAAAGAGAAAAAAATACTTTATTTTGCTTTTTTTTTTTTGATAAATGCACTAAACAAGTTAAATGAAAAGTCACTTTCACATAATATAATGTAATATTTTTTACAAATGGAAGGGATATAATATGTAAAACTACTATACATATTCAGAAACATTCTTAACTCTAGAGAAAAAAATGAATGTATTTTAATACTTTGAATTTCTTACACGATTTAGACTATATTTGTCTTAACTCATTTCTCTATTTGTCTTTTTGTAATGACTCAACAAATTTAAATCAAATAGACTTCAAACAAAATTAACAGGATAGGAGCTTTTTTCTTTCTCTACGCAAAGCACTGCAAAAAGGTTCTAAGTAAATTGAAAATATTAGAATAAGATATTAAAAGCACTTTGTTATGAGATAGCTGTAATACACTTTCTTTTTAATAAGGCCCTTTTATATTTCATTGCAACATGCCACATTTTTCACAAAGAAGTATTATATCATTCAATGCAATTAATATATATGCACATTTTGATTTTTGTAACAAAAAAAGTATAATCATTTTTGCTGCTTCCTTTTAGTATTTCACATTCTTTTAAAGAAACATTTTATAAATTTTTTTTCCCATTAAACTATAATACCAACAAAGTCCAATAAAATAAAATGAACTTAATTATTTTAGATATTATGGT
This sequence comes from Erythrophleum ivorense, assembly GCA_026724425.1. Classification (NCBI taxonomy): domain Eukaryota; kingdom Viridiplantae; phylum Streptophyta; class Magnoliopsida; order Fabales; family Fabaceae; genus Erythrophleum; species Erythrophleum ivorense. The sequence goes on from JAIUCV010002335.1 coordinate 46,529, forward strand.
CCAAACAAATTGTAACTATAATCAAATTAAAAAGCCCAATCAGAATAAAGCTATATTTTGATATAATTTAATTTAATTCTCTTGAATATTTATGATTACCTATCATTTATATATATAAAAGTTGTGGCTCAGTACTATTTATTTGCACTATTCACTATATTGTTTATAACGTTACGTCATAATGCACTATTCAATTACTGTTATTCTATTTTGTATTATTGTTTAACATTGTTCCTTCATACCATTTTTTTGTAAAAAAAAAAATTCTATGGGGCTCATGTTTTCTTTTTTTTTTTTTTTGGTGGGACCTACATTTGTTGAAAAACCCTTGGATCTTTAGGGGTTAATGCTAGTTAAAAATAAATATAATGATTTTTAATGCAATAAAATAATACATAATATATAACTATATTCTACTTAATGAATAGTTGTTGCTAGCATATTTAAAAGTCCTTATTAATCCACCGTACACTTATAAGCAAACTTGATCATAGGCCAAATTCATTGAAAAGTTAGTTAAGCCTGTGAAAAAAAAAAATTGGCACAAAAGTTGGAGGATTGATATTGTTTACATTTTTTTAACCTTAAACTTGGCCTATTTAAAAGCCGATCAAACTCAACCTAGGCCAATCTATTGTATAAAATAATAAATAAAAACTACAAGTATAAACTTCTCCAATTTTTTATGATTATAATAGTTATATATATATATATATATATATATACTAGTTAAGAAAGATTAAAGTTATATAAATGATTGGAAGGTTTTAGGTTCTTATGTTTAGAGCACTATGTAATAATTTATTGTGAGCTATATATGCCAAGGTAAAGTTGTAGCCAACAAATTTTTAAATAGTGAGAACATGGGCCAATATTTTTAAAATTGAATTAGTTATTAAACCAATAAAAGTATTAGTTCATAATTTATTAATCTGACCAAAGTTAAATTGCAATCAAATCAATAATAATTAAATATATTTTTAATATTTTATATATTAAAATTTTAAATATAACAAATATATACTAATAAATTTTAAATATTTAATTATTAATTCAATATTTCTTAAGATATTTAAGAAACTATTTTTAATTGAAAAAAAAAACTACCTATGATTTAAATTTAAGCGTATTTAATATTAAACTTTTGAAATGTAATTAAAACCAAAAAAAAAAAAGCAAAATGAAAGATGAAGAAGTAATCTTAGCCAAATATTTTGATATATGATAAAGATGGTGTTAGGCTAGCAACATCTCTCGTAATGGAAAACAAGTAGAAAAAATAATCAACTATGTACCTGTTGTTTCTTTTATATTATTATTCTTTTAATTTTTCTCTATTTCAACCCCTTTTTTCTAATTGTCTTTTATTTCTAATTTTTCAAATATATCCAACATGAACTACACTATTTCATATGAAAGAGTCTTACAAAAAAAAATCAATGACCAACTGACTCTAGTTTTTGTCAACCCATTTTTTATCAATTAGATTTTGACTTGTTTGGCTTATTTGACCAATTTTTAACTAATTTTTTAGCAAGTCAATTTTTCAAGTTATTTGAATCGGTTTAGTGATTAATTCATTCATTTTATGGTTAGACCGGCCAATTTGATTCAATTTTTTAAACAAGAGAAGTGGCTTAGACAAAGTTATTAGGAAAAAATTATGTTTAGGGACCCAACTTTTGTAAAACTTAAAATAAATGAATTTAAAAATTGAAATTCTAAGGATAAAAATTACCATCATTTACTATTAGGGTTTGATTTTAACTTTCCTAAAACCTAATAA
>JAIUCV010002336.1:0-48314 GCA_026724425.1 Erythrophleum ivorense
ATACTCTTTTTTTGTGTCTCTTAGGTGCATGACAAGAAGGTCCAATCCAGATAATACCATAGAGGAAGATCTTGACATTGACCAACTTGAAAGAACACTTGGGCGGCAAAGAAGAGAAAGAATGAATCAAGGCGGAGAAGCCGCGGCACAAGGAGGCCAACAACAAGCCGCTGACCAAGAGCAACAACCACAAGTCCCCCACGTCCCACAAGGAGCTGGAGCTGATCAGGCGGCACAAGGAGGAGCCATTCCTCAACCACACGTTCAACAACAACCTCCGGGTGCAGCCGATCAACCGCAATAGCCGCAACAACTACAACCGGGACAACAAGACGCCGGTCAGCCACCAAACCAGCATCATCAGAATCCCCATGGCGGTCACCAAGGGATGCCTCAAGCTCAACCACATGCGCCTCCAAGGAGAGCACAATTCGCTCAGCATCCAAGGCATCCGACTATGGGAGATTTTGATTCATCCGATGCATTCTTCTTCGATCGGAATCCAATCCGACCACCTCAGCCTCCAAGGAACGACTTTGAGATCAAGCCACAAATCATTGCCTTGGTGAAACAAAACCAATTCCATGGTTTGTCCACCGAGCATCCACTTGACCATGTCGATACCTTTGAGGAGATATGTAGCACTACTCGGATCAATGGAGTGTCACCGGACTACTTCAAGTGCAAGTTGTTTACCTTCTCTCTAAGTGACAAGGCACTTAGATGGGTAAAGTCTCTACCACCTCAATCCATTACAACATGGAATGAATACAAGGGAGCTTTCTTAATCCAATTCTACACCAAGCAAAGATCAAACTCTATAAGGAGTAAGATATCCGGGTTTAAGCAAGCACCAATGGAGTCTTTCACTACAAGAAATATACCCTAATTGCGATGGAAAATATGGTCGCAATTCCGTCGCAAATCGGCATTTGCGATGGAATTGCGAGGGAACAGATTCGGTCGCAAATCTTTCGTCGCAATGACGTTTCCGTCGCAATTCCGTCGCAAAATTACGATGGAAACATTTCCGTCGCAATAGAGTCGCAATATTGCGATGGAAAAAATTCCGTCGCAAACTTGCGATGGAAAAATTTCCGTCGCAAAATTGCGAGTCTATTGCGAGGGAAACGTTTGCATCGCAATGGTGCGACGGACTTTTTCCATCGCAAACTTGCGACGATATGTGTCTCTCGCAATTCCGTCGCAAGTTTGCGATGGAAAAATTCCGTCGCAAAATTGCGATGGACTTTTTCCATCGCAAACTTGCGACGATATGTGTCTCTCGCAATTCCGTCGCAAGTTTGCGATGGAAAAATTCCGTCGCAAAATTGCGATGGAATTGTTTCCCTCGCAATAAAGTCGCAAGTTTGCGACGGAAAAATTCCGTCGCAAATCCGGAAAATATAATAAAAAAAATAATATAATATTTTGTGAGTTTTTTTTTCGTAATAAAGAAAATATTATAAAAATTTAAAAATATGAAATATATTGAAATTTAAAGTCAAATATAATACAAAAAGCGGGAAAAAAAAAAACTAAAATTCAGTCTCAGCGCCCGATGATGGATCTCCTCCGCTGGTTCCGCCCGGGTGCTGCTGATGGTCTGGACACAAACGGCTCATCATCTCCTTGATCTTCGGATCCGTCGCGCCCAAGTAGCCGAACATCTCCTTGAACGCCGCCATCTGCGTCTTTGTTGCAGCCAATTCGTCCTTCAACCGAGCAACCTCGTCGGGATCGGAGAACCGACTTGAAGCAGAACCGCCAACAAAACCGCTCCTAGTATCGAATTGGGATTGCAGAGAACCAACCCCCCTAATTTGCCCCTTTCTACGGGGAGCGGTCTGAAAAAAAAGACAAAAATACTTAGTAGTTAAACAAATATATAACTTAATATATATATGAATTGAAATTAAAATTTGAAAAATACTTACGTCCAGAAAAACCTTGTTCTTCATGGCGGTAGACGGTTCAGCAGAACCAGAAGCAATGCTCTCGGGATCAGCATTCTGAGTCATTTCTTGTAGCTTCGAACTAACCTCGTTGTAAAGCTCCTCAGAATCTTCGTCCATGAAAGTTCCATCCGGGTTCCGCTTTGTGTGCGCGAGAACCTCCAGCAAATCCGTCTCTGATTCCCCCTTTTCCTCGGCCTTGAAAATTAATTTTGATTTGATAAATTAAAATAATAAAAAATAAATGAAATAAAAAATAAAAATTAGAAAATAAAAAAAACTTACGAGGATTCGGCCTCGGGCCCTGTATGAAAGTCGGCCGGATCGATGTGTAGAGTTTTTACTCATCGCTCGAGATGACTTGCTGTTGGCGCTCCTCGTCTGGTGAGCAGGATCCAGCCAATATGCTACTAAACCATTCCAGACATCTGGGTTGAACCCTTTCGGCATGGCATTATCTCCTTTTTTAAGCCAAGCCTGCTTCCACCGTGATACCATATCAGGCAACCGCTGCCTGACTTTGTTTTTGAACTCCGCGTAAACCACCGCGGTAAGGCCAGCGTCCCAATGATACCTCCGCTTCAACCAAAAAAACAAAAAATAACAATATGATATTAGATAAAAAGCAATGAATAAGATTTTTAAAATGTAAATTAAAAACATATTAAAACTTACCGCAAAGGTGAAGAACCAACGGATGATGTCGTCCTCCTGTACATCTTTCCACCGACCATGAGCTTCTTTGTAATCTTTTTCAAAGATTTCCGTGACTGATGAAGCGACGGATGGATCATCAGTGAACCTCGAAAAAAAAAAGCATTAGAATTTAGATTAATAAAATGTAAAATATTAGAAAAACTAAAACTAAAAAAAAATATATATAAATATTTACCATAAATGTCCCGGCGGATGATGTGGATGAAGATGAGGGAGGAGATGATGACCAGGCTCATATAAAATGTCTCTAATAGCCGCATACAATGCGTCGTCGTTGGTGTTAATCGTGGCCTGATCTAGGTTCTCCGGAAAATGTAGAGGTGACTCGTGAGCGGGTGGAGGTGGGGACTGTGCCCGGTGCTCCCCCTGGTGCTCCGCCCGCTGCCCCGTAGAACCATGGGAGCTAGAATCACGACGGGTACCACCCTGGGAAGCACCACGGGAATGACCATGGGAACCACCATGGGAACCACCATGGGAACCACCATGGGAACCACTACGGGAACGACCACCACCACGGGAACGAGAACCGTGTGAACGGCCTCCTCCCTCGCTCAAAAACTGACTGTAACTGTTTGGATCAGCCATCTGCCATATATTAAAAACAATATTAAAAATAATAATATAGGAAGTTAGAATAGAAAAAATTACCAATCTTACGTAAAAATTATTTTGCAAAAAAATATTCTAATAATCTCATAATTACATAAATACTCCAAAAATTATTGTAATAATTTAACAATTTCGAGAAAATAATACTAATTTATGTCGAAATAATTAACAAGTTTAGCAAAATTGGATTACATTTTATCAAAAATTAATTCTAATTATGACAAACATTTTGTAATTATCTATGATTTCACTATAATTATAATTTTTGGATTGTAACTTTGTAACAATTTTTAAAAATTAATTCTAACAAATCTTAAATTTGTAACAATTTTAAAAAAATTAATTCTAACAAATCTTAACTTTGTAACAATTTTTAAAAAGTTAATTCTAACAATCTTAAAAATGCAATCCTAACAATTTTTAGCTCTTACAAATCATTACTAAAATATTCTAACAATTTTTAAAAATGCAATTCCAATCTAAAATCTAAAATTCTCTATCCTAAAATTAATCTAACAACCTAGGAAATTAAATTAAATAAACGAAATAGAGAGAAAAAAATGAATATTACCGACGGTGGAGACGGGCGCCGGTGGAGACGGCGGCTTGGCACGGCGGTGGAGACAGGGGCGCCGGTGGAGACGGCGGCTTGGAGGTGGAGACGGCCGCGCGGAGATGGAGATGGCGGCTTGGAGATGGCGGAATAGATGGCGGCTTGGAGATGGCCGCGCGGAGATGGAGATGGCGCCGGTGGAGACGGCGGCTTGGAGATGGCGCGGAACGGACAGGACAGACAGCGGGGATGGGCGGAGATCGGCGGACTCGCGGCGGGGAGGAGAACGGACAGGAGAGACGGCGGAGAATCGGCGCGGAGGCGTCACCGGAGAAGAGAGGAGAAAAATCGCGAAGGAGAAACGGAAATGTCGAGATCTTGCTTATATAGATATTTTATTCCATCGCAAAATTGCGATGGAATTGCGATGGATTTGCGATGGAATAGTCGTTTCCATCGCAATTCCATCGCAATAAAGGAAACCCTAATCCGAATACCATATCCATCGCAATTCCGTCGCACACTTGCGATGGATTTGCGATGGAATAGTCGTTTCCATCGCAATTCCATCGCAATAAAGGAAACCCTAATCCGAATACCATATCCATCGCAATTCCGTCGCAAAATTGCGATGGATTTGCGATGGATATTTCTTCGAATTAGGGTTTCCATCCCTTTTCCTCGCAATTCCATCGCAAAATTGCGATGGAATTGCGATGGCATGAACTTTTCCTCGCATTTCCATCGCAAATCCATCGCAGTTTTGCGATGGAATTGCGATGGAATCTTAGTTTTAGGGTTTAGGGTTTACATATTTGATTACGGACTATAATAAGGGTCGTAAATATTGAATATATATGCTTATTAGTAGGTAAATATGAATATGAATATAGATATGGAACATTAATACTATATATATATATATGGTCTTGTTTCAGCGAAACCGTTTGTAATGTTATATACCTCGTAAGCTTCAATGAGCTTGATATGTACGGAGTTGAAGAAAAACATATTTTTACTCAGTAAAAACTTCGACGGTTCAATGATAGATTACAAAATAAGATTATATTACCCTAAACCCTTCTTATTTGAGAAATGGATACCCTAAACCCTAAAACGTGAGTATCCATCGCAAATCCATCGCACTTCCATCGCAAGTCTACTCTATCGCAAAGCCATCGCAAAATTGCGATGGATTTGCGATGGCTACGTTACATTCCATCGCAAATCCATCGCAATATTGCGATGAATTTGCGATGGAATTGCATGTTTTAGAGTTTAGGGTATCCATTCCTCAAATAAGAAGGGTTTAGGGCAAATCATATTGGAATATTTCCTGTTTGCATTTACGTCGGTGACACCTACCGTCTCGTTTCTGCGAACTCCTCGACCTGGTGTCGGATCATACCAATCACATTTAAATATAATGCATTTCAAGTTGATAACTCCTGGGTATGTGACCTCGATGATCTCTTGCAATACTCCATAGAATTCTGTTTCGCCCGGGACATGAATACCGTAATTTGCGGTCGACTTCCGCATGCCATGTGTGTACGTATGGAATACGTATCCGCGAGTGCAATACATTGGTGCTGTAGTGATCTTTCCTATTGGTTCGTTCACAATCTCATGCAGCCATAGCGGTATTTGATCTGAATGATATCCTTTTCTCACCTATAAGCAAATGGTACAATGAATTGAAACACATTAATTATATATAGTGTTACATATGAGTTTATATATCATTAATTAATTTGAAGAGGGCCGGGCCGGCTTACATAGAATTTTAACCATGCAGCAAAGTCACGTTCTTTGAAGAACTCATACTCGTGTTCTTGTAAATCAGGGTATGTCTGGCGCATCTGATTGTCAAATATGCTGCACCAGAAATTAATTAATTCTAAAGTTATATATATAAACATAATTATATTTGAAGACGTATTGTAATTGACAAATAATTAATTATATATCAAAGTTACCTCTCAAATTGATGCACTTCCTCCAGATTACGCAATATGTAATTGTGAGCCGCACTCCAATGTTTATGGTCCCACGATTTTTCCTTCAACTTTCCAGCAAGTCTGCCTATTTCTTTGAAGATGTTAGGGACATCATGCCTATATACAGGTGCAACGCCTCCATCATCGTATCGTTTCGTAGCGGTTCTTCTCGTTCTCACATTTGGGTTAAAATAGTAAGACGCGAAGTTAGATGTTTCTTCTGTCAAACTTCCTTGTACAATAGATCCCTCAACTTTTGCAAGGTTTTTGGCCTTTCCCTTCAAGTGTCCCATAAATCGCTCGAACGGATACATCCACCTGAATTGAACAGGCCCTCCAAGAGCCGCCTCATATGGCAAATGTACCGGTAGGTGTTCCATCACGTCGAAGAACGACGGAGGGAAAATCATTTCCATGTTACATAGCAAGATAGAAATGTTTTTTTGTAACTTCTCTACTCCGTCTTCTGTCAGTGTTCGCGTGCACAAATCTCGGAAAAACGCCCCAATACCTTTAATATATATACACAATAAACAAATTAGTAAAAACATATTTAATTAATTATATATGTACATAAACTCAATAACAAGAAATGTGAATACTTGTTTACCTGCAATTGCTTCGTGGACATGAGACGACAACAGTTCTTGTAACGCAAATGGTAGTAACCGCTGCATGAAAACATGACAATCGTGGCTCTTCATACCAGAAAATTTTTGCCCTTGCTCAATACATCGTGAGAACTTGGAAACGTATCCATCCGGAAATTTAACATCTGAGGCTACCCAGTCAAAGAGAGCTCTCTTCGCATCCGCAGACAACCGAAAGCTCGGAATTGGCTGTTTGCCGTCTCTGGAAATCTCCAACTCGCTTCTTTTGCATATTTGTGCTAAGTCCAGCCTTGATTTCATATTGTCTTTACTTTTTCCTTGGACATTCAAAATGGTATGCATGATGTTATCGAAAAAATTCTTCTCGATATGCATAACGTCAAGATTATGTCGCAAAAGATGATCCTTCCAATACGGCAGTTCCCAGAATATACTCTTTTTGTGCCAATTGTGCTCCCTAAGATATCCGTCAGGCATGTTTGCATTAGAATGCCAATTGCCCCCACGTTTGCATGTTTCCTCACCGCCATAATAATCGATTTGGTCAAGCAAATATTTTCCTGAAAGATAATCCGGAGGGGGATAACGGACAACCTTATTCTTCGTAAATAAATTCTTGTTCTTTCGGTACCTATGATTGATAGGAAGAAAACGACGGTGACAATCAAACCAACATGGTTTTCTTCCATGCCTCAGCTGAAATGCTTCCGAACTATTCAGACAGTGTGGACACGATAGTCTTCCGTGCGTAGTCCACCCCGACAACATTCCATACGCTGGAAAGTCACTAATCGTCCACAATAATACTGCGCGCATGTTGAAGTTCTGTTGCTGCGAGTAATCAAAGGTGCAGACTCCTGAGTACCACAGCTGTTTCAACTCATCAATCAAAGGCTGCAGAAATATATCCAGGGATCGCTTCGGATGCTTAGGACCTGGCACTAAAATAGTTAAGAACAAAAATTCTTGCTGCATGCACATTGTTGGCGGAAGATTATATGGCGTCAATATGACAGGCCATAACGAATATTGTCTCCCTGACATACCAAATGGACTAAATCCGTCCGTGCATAGACCTAGATAAACATTTCTGGACTCGTTAGCAAAGTTTGGATGTACCGACTGAAAGTGTTTCCACGCCTTTGCATCTGAGGGATGTGTAATCTCTCCATGATGTGTGGAATGTTCTGCATGCCATCTCATTGACGCTGACGTCATCTCCGATTGGTATAACCGTTTCAATCTTTCAGTGATTGGCAAATACCACATACGTTGGTAAGGGACCCGCCTCCTTCCACTAGTAGGTTTGTATCTCGGCTTCCCACAAAATCGACATTCCTGCAGCTTATCATCATCTTTCCAGAAAATCATGCAATTGTCAATGCATACATCAATCATTTGATAAGGTAACCCAAGACCAGCAACCAACTTCTGTATTTCATAGTAATTACCAGCAGAAAGATTATCTTCTGGTAAATACTCTTGAAATAGTCCAGCCCACTTATCCAGGTTACTTTCGCTGCTGTTATCTTCACTTTTAATTGTCATCATCCTAGCTGCTAGTGACAATCTAGAAAGTCCCTCTCTACACCCATCATAGAGTGGTTGATTTGCAGAGTCTAACATATCATAAAACTTTTTTGCTTCAATGTTGGGTTCTTCCAATAAATCTTCCATAGGATTATCAGCAAAAACAGTTGTAGTTTCATGAAATGCATCCGTAACCATATCATGAAACCTATTCCCCTGCTGATATTCTATATCATTTCCCGAATTATCATGATCATGGCCATAATCATAACTAGCGTTATAATTTTGTTCCTCAACCCCACGACTCGAACCACTATTTCCCGCATCATGATGAATAGTATTATAATGACCTTCCCCATGAAAATACCACACATAATAGTTTGGTAGAAATCCTCTATTAAATACATGTGCTTTTGAAGTATCAATAGCGACATATTTTTTGTTCCTACATTTCTGACAGGGACAAAATATTTTACTGGTTTGCAAAGCCTCTTGTTGGTTTTGCGCTTGGTTAAAGAATCCTTGTAATCCTTCAAAAAACTCTGTCGTCACTTCGCCGGTCTCTGGATCTTTTTGATTGTACATCCAGCTTCGTAACTCATATAATCCGTAACTCATTTTTTTGTTTTCTCTCTTTTTTTTTTTTTTTTTTTCTTTCTTCTTCTCTTTTTTTTTTCCTCTTCTCTCTTTCTTTGTTTGTCGAAACTTACGTTGCGACGTTGGCTATTTATAGATTGGAGAAAGTTTTTTGCTACGGAATTGCGATGGATTTGCGATGGGCATTTTGCGATGGATTTGCGATGGATTCATATTTGCGACGGAATTGCGACTGACTTGCGACGGACTTGCGACGGAACTAGTCCATCGCAATAAGTTAGGTGAAATTCATTTAACACGTGCGTACCTAACCCCGCGCATGTCGGCCAACTACTTTTCCTCGCAATTCCATCGCAAATTTGCGACGGATTTGCGACGAGATAATTTGCGACGGAAAAAAGTCAACGCAAATCCGTCGCAATTTTGCGACGGAATGATTCCATCGCAAAAGCCTCGCAAACTTGCGACGGAATTGCGATGGTTTTAAGTATAATCACAAATCCGTCGCAAGTCCCTCGCAAATTTGCGACGGAAATATTTCCATCGCAAACTTGCGACGGCATTGCGATGGATTATCAATACGTCGCAATGTCGTCGCAAAGCCGTCGTAAAATCATCGCAAATTTGCGACGGAAAATTTCCGTCGCAAAGTTCCGTCGCAAGGAGCCTGTTTTCTTGTAGTGTTTTTATGAAGCTTTGGAGCGCTTCAAGGTGTATGCAAGAGATTGCCCTAACCATGGCTTCTGATATGATCGTGGCTAGCAAGGAACAAGAAGCTGAGGACGAGCCGGAGGTAGTAGGACGGATCACTCGTTCTAGAGCAAGGGAGATGGCCAAGGAAGCTCATTCGCTCATTGCAGAAGGATCTCTCAATCTCCCGATGATCCAAGTCTTTAACATTGTCCCTTTGAAGACTTCCCCCGGTAATGATAACTAAGTAACTTAGGTGAGGAGTATGTACTCTTTTTCCCATGATTGAGTTTTGTCCCAATGGGTTTTCTCAGTATGGTTTTTAACGAGGCAGATGAATCACTACGTCGAGTTACTTAGGAGTCATTGCCAATGGGTAATAATGTACAAGTCACTTTGGCTTAGTACTTAGTTTGTTTTTAGTTATTTTTAAACGCTTTGTTGTTTTATTTCAAACATCATGTTGTTTGGAGTTTCGATCTCTAGGGTGAATACATAAACCCATGAGTCGCCTCCTTTGTGATTTCAGCGAAGAATTTATATGTATGAAGCAAAAACGAATTTTCTTCTCTCAATCTGATTCCTTGAATGCGTTCTTGAAATCCGAGTTTCTATACACTTTGTGATCTGAAACTCTTCTATCTGTTACATTCCATCTTATCATCTTAAGTCAATCCGAAAATCCCCCTTGTGTTAAACTCATCATCGTCATACCACCCTTAATCACCTTCATCGAATCCTCAAATCCCTCATTCACTCGATCTCAACATCATCGCTTACGCGCACCATCGCTCCCGCAAGTATACTTCCACACACCGTCGCTCCCGCGAGTATACTTCCACACACCGTCGCTCCCGCGAGTATACTTCCACACACCGTCGCTCCCGCGAGCAGACTTCCACGCACCTTCATTCCCTCGAGCAGACTTTCACGCACCATCGTTCCCTCGAGCAGACTTTCACGCACCATCGTTCCCTCGAGCTATCGAACCGTCAGCCTTCATCAGAGATTGTCCCAGGGAGTTTGTATCATGTGGTATCAGAGCCAACTCTGAGCCAAGGCTGAGCGATCCCTAAACCCTAATTCTCTTTTGTTATTTACGATTTGTCTAGGAATTAGCTTTCCTTGTTTGTTTCGAATTCCTTATTGATTAGGATTTGTTTCGTTAGAGTTTTAGAGTTTTCTTTTGTTTCGTTACATGTTTGCTAATTTTAAGAGTTTTAGTCCTTTTGTTTATCATACTTAGAGACTTGTTACTGTGAGATTTCGTTTTGTTTAAATTGCAGGTACTATGGAGCTTTCTGCAGAAGCTATGGAAGCTCTAAATCAAGCCATGGCTAAGCAGATTAAAGAGGCAAACCAGTCAGTAGCTACTCAACTCACTCAACAGATAGAGCAGCTCAACAACAAATTTGAGCAGCAAATCAAGGATCTTATGAAAGAGTCTAGTGCTACAGATCAAGACTCATCTGAGCCGCCTAGTCCTAATGAAGCTATTCGCCTCGCCAAGGGTAAAGCACACGTGGGGGCATCTTCTAAGCAACCACGAACCAGAACAACCAGATCACCCACTGGAGGAAGAGAGACTTTGTTCAATCAGAGAAGAAACGCCGAAAGCACAGAAAGGGAGCATCGTCGAACTGACAGAGCACCTACACGCGCATCACCACCTACACGTTCACACCGTCGAGTTGAACAAGTTGCTGGGCATCGAGTCTACATTGAATCAGATCGTGGGTATTCAGAAGAAGATGAGGCTTCAGATAACAGTCTAGAGACTGTAAGAAGAGACAGAAACAGTGGCTGCATAACAAGGGAGCCTTAACTGTTTCTCAACAAGTGGTAGTCAAGCTAGCGAATGGGAACTATGAAGATGAGCTACTGTGCGACGTAAATTCCTATGAAGTCTAGCCACGTTTTGCTGGGCAGACCATGGCAGTTTGATAGAAGGGTTATGCACGATGGCTATACAAACAAGCAGACTTTTGAGTTTAAGGGACGCAAGATCACTCTTCTGCCACTCACACCAAGTGAGATCTATAAGGATCAGCTTCATATGAATCGCAAGGATACAGAGAGAGTTTCTAACAGCCTATACATCAATCACAGCGAGTTCAACAAGCTTTTTGATCCTGAGATGACAACATTCATGTTTGTCTATAAGGAAACACTCACTAGTACTAAGCCTACAGAAGAGCTTCCACATGAGATGATAGAGATCATAGAAGAATACAAGGATGTATTTCCAGAAGAGATACCTCCAGGTTTACCTCCAATCCGTGGAATTGAGCATCAAATCGATTTGGTACCAGGATCAGCTCTACCAAACAGGCCAGCTTACAGGACCAATCCTGTAGAGACAAAGGATCTTCAGAAACAAGTAGAAGAGCTGATGAGCAAAGGACATATCAGAGAAAGCTTAAGTCCATGCGCTGTGCCAGTCTTGTTAGTTCCTAAGAAAGATGGAACATGGAGGATGTGTGTAGACTGCAGAGCTATCAACAACATAACAGTGAAGTACAGATATCCTATCCTAAGGCTAGAAGACATGCTGGATGAGTTATGTGGGTCAACAATCTTCTCCAAGATCGATTTAAAGAGTGGCTATCATCAGATCAGAATGAAGGAAGGGGACGAGTGGAAAACTGCTTTCAAGACCAAGCAGGGGCTGTATGAATGGTTAGTCATGCCGTTTGGTCTCACCAATGCTCCCAGCACCTTCATGCGTTTAATGAACCATGCTCTCAGACCATTCATAGGAGTATTTGTTGTGGTCTATTTCGACGACATACTCATCTACAGTAAAGGTTTGGGGGAACACTTAGAACACATCCGCAGAGTTCTAGATGTTCTCCGTTCTCAATCTCTCTTTGCAAATTACTCTAAATGCTCATTTTGTACTACTGAGGTTGTCTTTCTAGGCTTTGTTGTTAGTGCAGAAGGAGTCAGGGTTGATGATGAAAAGATCAAGGCAATCAAAGAATGGCCTGTACCTAAAAATGTTGCAGAAGTCAGGAGCTTTCATGGATTAGCAGAATTCTACAGAAGATTCGTTCAAGACTTCAGCACCATTGCAGCGCCCTTAACAGAAGTCATCAAGAAAGATGTTGGTTTCAGATGGGAAGGAGCACAAGAACAGGCGTTTACAGCCTTAAAAGAGAAGCTTATCAAAGCCCCTGTCTTAGTACTTCCTGACTTTATGAAAACTTTTGAGATTGAATGTGATGCCTCTGGAGTGGGTATAGGTGCTGTTTTGATGCAGGATAGGAAACCTGTGGCTTACTTCAGTGAGAAGCTAGGAGGATCAACTGTCAATTACCCCACCTATGACAAGGAGCTGTATGCATTGGTACGAGCTCTTCAAACGTGGCAGCACTATTTGTGGCCCAAAGAATTTGTCATCCACACAGATCATGAGTCTTTGAAGCATCTTAAAGGCCAACAAAAACTCAACAAGAGACATGCCAGGTGGATGGAGTTCATATAGACTTTTCCATACATTCTTAAGTATAAGAAAGGTAAGGATAATGTAGATGCAGATGCATTATCCAGGAGGTACACTCTTGTCTCTACTTTAACTTCAAAGTTAAATGGTTTTGAGCATATAATAAATCTGTATGAAACTGACATCGATTTTGCTGAGAGCTATGGCAAATGCCATAAGTTTGCTTTTGAAAAATATTTTAGGTAGGATGGATATTTGTTTTATAACAACCGTTTGTGCATACCACAAGGATCCATTAGGGAACTGTTAGTTAGAGAAGCTCATGGAGGTGGACTAGCTGGACATTTTGGAGTAACAAAGACTCTAACTAGACTGCAAGAACACTTCTATTGGCTTCGCATGAAGTCAGATGTTGAGAAGGTTTGTTCTAGGTGTGCTGTTTGTAAAATGGCAAAGAGCAAAGTACAACCTCACGGTTTGTATACTCCCCTTCCTATTCCTTCTCAACCATGGACACATATTTCTATAGATTTTTTGCTTGGCTTACCTCGAACCAGGAATGGTAGAGATTCGATTTTTGTTGTTGTTGACAGGTTTAGCAAGATGGCTCACTTCATTGCTAGTCACAAAACAGATGATGCTGTTCGTGTAGCTAACTTGTTTTTCAGGGAAGTAGTACGTCTGCATGGCATGCCTCAAGTGATCGTTTCAGACAGAGACACAAAGTTCTTAGGACACTTCTGGAGGACTTTATGGGCTAAACTAGGAACCAAGCTGTCATTTTCAACCACTTGTCATCCTCAGACTGATGGTCAAACTGAAGTGGTGAATCGAACGCTGTCTACACTTCTCAGGACGTTGGTAAAGAGTAATATCAAGTCATGGGAAGAGTGCCTACCACACGTGGAATTTGCTTACAATCACGCTAAGCATTCTGCCACTCTCTTTTCTCCTTTTGAAATTGTTTATGGCTTTAATCCACAATCACCACTAGACTTGAGTCCTTTTCCTTTAAGTGTTAAATGTAGCTTTGATGGCAAAGAAAAGGCTGAACAGGTCATAAAGATACACGCTAAAGCTAAGGAGAACATAGAGAAGAGGACTAGGCAGTACGAGAAACAAGCAAACAAGGGCAGAAAGGAGCTCATTTTCGAAGAAGGAGACTTGGTGTGGATCCATTTACGAAAGGATAGGTTCCCAGAAGAAAGGAAGAGCAAGTTGATGCCACGAGTGGATGTACCATTTGAAGTCATCAAGAAGATCAACAACAATGCCTATCAGATTGATCTCCAAGGTAAGTATAATATATCTCCATCGTTCAATGTTTCTGACTTGATCCCCTATATTGCAGATTCAGATTTGAGGACAAATCCTTTTCAAGAGGGAGAGGATGATATGATCGTGGCTAGCAAGGAACAAGAAGCTGAGGACGAGCCGGAGGTAGTAGGACGGATCAATCGTTATAGAGCAAGGGAGATGGCCAAGGAAGCTCATTCGCTCATTGCAGAAGTATCTCTCAATCTCCCGATGATCCAAGTCTTTAACATTGTCACTTTGAAGACTTCCCCCGGTAATGATAACTAAGTAACTTAGGTGAGGAGTCTGTACTCTTTTTCCCATGATTGAGTTTTGTCTAAATGGGTTTTCTCAGTATGGTTTTTAACGAGGCAGATGAATCACTACGTCGAGTTACGTAGGAGTCATTGCCAATGGGTAATAATGTACAAGTCACTTTGGCTTAGTACTTAGTTTGTTTTTAGTTATTTTTAAACGCTTTGTTGTTTTATTTCAAACATCATGTTGTTTGGAGTTTCGATCTCTAGGGTGAATACATAAACCCATGAGTCGCCTCCTTTGTGATTTCAGCGAAGAATTTATATGTATGAAGCAAAAACGAATTTTCTTCTCTCAATCTGATTCCTTGAATGCGTTCTTGAAATCCGAGTTTCTATACACTTTGTGATCTGAAACTCTTCTATCTGTTACATTCCATCTTATCATCTTAAGTCAATCCGAAAATCCCCCTTGTGTTAAACTTATCATCGTCATACCACCCTTAATCACCTTCATCGAATCCTCAAATCCCTCATTCACTCGATTTCAACATCATCGCTTACGCGCACCATCGCTCCCGCGAGTATACTTCCACACACCGTCGCTCTCGCGAGTATACTTCCACACACCGTCGCTCCCGCGAGTATACTTCCACACACCGTCGCTCCCGCGAGCAGACTTCCACGCACCTTCATTCCCTCGAGCAGACTTTCACGCACCATCGTTCCCTCGAGCTATCGAACCGTCAGCCTTCATCAGAGATTGTCCCAGGGATTTCGTATCAGCTTCTCAGAAGGTAACCTTTGGAACATCTTTTACAATGGGATTGATCACAAGTACAAGCTTTCACTTGACACCGCGAGCAACGGTAACTTCATGACCAAGTCGGTGCCGGAGGCTAAGCTTTTGATAGAAAACCTTCCTGCAAGTGATTCCAATGCCTGCCCTGAGTACAATAGAGGAGTGAGAACCACGAGCTCATCATCGGAGTTGGCTCAAATCTTGGAATTGAAGAACATGGCCTCACAACTACTAAAGAGCAACCGAGGAGTGCATGCCATTGATGATGTTTTGGCTACTAATGAAGAGCCTCTTATGGAGTTTATGAGAGATGGAGCAGAAGAGAATCAAGAGGAAGTCAACTACATAGGAGGTAACTACGGTAATAGAGGATACAATCAGCCATTCCGCCCCCATCCCAACCTCTCTTACCGAAGCACCAATGTGGAGAACCCAAATGATCAAGTCTATCCGGGCCAAAACACTTATCAAGGAGGCCAAAACGCTTACCAAGGAGGTCAGTACCAGCCTAAGCAACAATTCTATCCTAAGGGAGTCTACCAAGTGAAGCAGCCACTCACTTTCCCCCAATGAGTTGCACCGGCTCAACAAGAAGAAAAAGTAGATGTGGCAGTTAAGAAATATATGGAGGAGCAAAGACAAGCTACCAAGAGCTTACATGAGAAGATGGATCACATGTTTGGTGATCTAAACAATAAGTTTGGGGCGTTGTCAACCCATGTCCAGAAGTTGGATGTTCAAATCTCTCAAACGGCCGAGGCGGTTAAGAAGCAACACGAGGTAAATCCGCAAAAGTTTTGTAGTGTTGTTTCATCCAAGGAGGACCCACCGGCCATTGTCTCCGTACCGTCTCAAGAAGAATAAAGAGAAGATGAGCCTAAGGAGTGGTACAAACCAGAGAGGTACACATGGGAGTCGAGGCGAGCTTACAAGAGAAGGCTTGAGAACAAGCCGTTGCTGAAACAAGGAGATCCCGGGAAGTTTGTGATCCCGGCTTGTATCAATGGATACCAACTCACTGATTGCTTGTGTGATAGTGGAGCAAACGTGAACCTCATGTCTCTTGCACTAGCCAAAGACTTGGGATTCAAATATTTCATGGAGCCTAAGGTGAGAGTGGAGTTTGCGGATCTATCAAGCATGGAGCCTTATGGAGTGCTTGAAGACGTTATGCTAGAGATCGGAGAGAGACATTGTAATAACCGTGAAGTGGAGTAAGACGGAATGTGGATATTCCTTCTGGGAGGAGAGGAGAGAGGAAAAAGAGGAGGAACGGTCGAAATAGAAGTGGATTCGACCGAGTATAACTCAAGTTATGACGAAAAGAGTGATCACGGTCGATAGCGGACTGCCGGGTCCGATCGTCGTGTAACCGAGAACGATCGCCGTACTACCGAGCGTGATATGTGGGTCGACTATTAAGCGTGCGTCCAAGACGTGACCAAGGCGAGAAACGGTCATGGGACGGACAGCATTTACGGTTGGCCGCGGGAAAACGAGAATGGCCGCGGGACGATCGCGGGAAGCACTCGGTCGAGTTATCGGGAGTGCGGGATGCGGTCGCGGTACGAACGGAGCGCGGTACGAACAGACCGCGGAACGGATCGAGAGAGTGTGAAACTCGATCAAACATGTGCTGAAATACACATGCCGGACTGTGATTGGTTGGAACTTAAGTGAGGCACATGTCACACAAAGGAAGTTTCATATGCATGGGAGAGTGACTCTTCAAGCCTATTTGCTTGAGGTGTCAACATGAGAATGTGCATGAGGAGATAGCCATGTTAGGTGGCGATCAAGGAGACAGCTCGTGCTTAGACAAGGGCGAGGTGTCGCCGGTTTAAGGCATGCTTCTCCGCATGTGAAGGAAACGTCGCCATATGTCCACGGAGGTGTCGATTGGACATTGGACCTCCGGTAACCATTTGTCTCCCCTGATGGCCTATAAATACCCCTCCCTCACCATGAGAAAACCATTTGATCACTTGTTGTTCTTAGAGAAAAGAGAAAAGTGAAAAAGGAGTGGTTTAGGTGAGCGGTTCGATCGTGTGAGTTAGTGAGACTAGGTTTGGGCAAGCGGTAAGGGTAAGAGCGTGGTGAAAGCTCTTGTGTTAGCTTCCGATAGCGAGGTTTGGTCGGTAAGCTTTAGAACCCTTAACCCTTTTTATCTAAACCTTACCTAGAACCCGATCTAAACTATGTGTTGGATCTAGTTCGGGTGCAGTGAGGAGATCTCGGTTCTGTGAAGCAGTTCGGCTTGATCTTCGACGAAAGTGAGTTCCGGTAGCTTAAGAGTAAGCTAACGTGTTTTCATGCAGGGCCAAGGGCAAGAAGACACTTGTTTGTTTTCTTGATTGGTTGCATGTTGTGTGTTAGATCATAGCGTGGTGAAAGCTATGGATCTATTGTGTGAGATCATGGTGAGAACCATGGATCTATTGTGTTTGTGTGTAATAGATCATAGCGTGGTGAAAGCTATGGATCTATTGTGTTTGAGTATGTTAGATCATAGCGTGGTGAAAGCTATGGTTCTATTGTTTGAGTATGTTAGATCATAGCGTGGTGAAAGCTATGGATCTATTGTGTTTGAGTGTGTTAGATCATAGCGTGGTGAAAGCTATGGATCTATTGTGTGTAAGATCATGGTGAGAACCATGGATCTATTGTGTGTGTGTGAGGTCATAGCGTGGTGAAAGCTATGGACCTGTTGTGTGTGAGATCATGGCCCAAAGCCATGGATCTGTTGTTTGCTAGGACATAGTGTGGTGGAATCTATGTCTCTAGTTGCGTAAATAGATCATTGTGTGGTGAAACCAATGATCTTAGCGGTGCTCGTGATGCTCCTCACCCCTGACGGTTCATTCACTGAGAAACCCTCTTGGATGGATCGGCAGGATGACTCAGAGTGTACTTGGGTAGCTCCCATGGCTGAGTTCTGCACGACGGTGCAGCCGGGATGTGACCATCTGGGAGACAGAACTCGTGTGGGTTGAGAACCGTGGAAACGGCGACCCAACGGGATGTGACTGTCTGGGAGATGGAACTCGGGTGTGATGATCTAGTCAGGGTTTCTGTGTGATTCCTTGGTCGCTGATATCACAGTGATGATCTAGTCAGGGTTTCTGTGTGATTCCTTGGTCGCTGATATCACGGTTGAGGAGGTCCAGCATGATAGACATACCGCGTAGTTTTGGTGGTAGTGTCTATGCATAATAGTTTGGTGAACACTATTATGTTGTGTGATCACGGTGTGATGTTGTGTGATGTTGTGTGGTGTGTGTGAAAGCTTCCGCGTTTTCTTGTTGATTGATTGTGTGATTGATTGACTTGAAATATTTGCGTGCTTTGATTGTGGGGATAGTCGGGGTTGGGACTTATACTGTGATGTATAGAGGGTCCTGGACTCACTGAGTAATCTTAGATTACTCATGACGACTATTTGTTTTGCAGGTAAGCCGTAGTCCAATCCGGGCAAGGTAGCGTGGAACGTTAGGAGCTGGAGTAGTTTTCCTTGGCTTTTGTAAAACTCCGGTTTGTGATAAAGTATGTATAATTACTTCTTTTGGCACTAGGCCTCGGCCGATCGAACATATATGTTTTTTTTTTTTTGTGAATTCCATCTTTGATGAAATAAAGTATGTTTTTGTTAAAGATGGCTTGTTTGGATGATATTTGTTTTAGTCCAAACAAACACAACTCAGTTTTCGTTTTACGGGTTGCAAAGCCTTAGTAATACAGAAACTGAGGTACTGGAACTAGGTGGGATCGGGCCATGTGTTGTGGAACCCCTCTGCGACTTGACCTGGACCTGCTTAGCCAACCCGACGTAGCATTCTCGGTTTAATCTAATTATAGACTGAACCGGGGGTGTTACAAATGGTGGTATCAGAGCATGGTTTATGATCATGCTCACGGACAAGCCTTTTCAAACGTTTTTCGAGTCAAAATGTGTCGCAAAAGCCAATTAGGATAATCCAGTACGTTCCATGAGTAAGGTTAGGACTCACCCCTTTTCTTTGGCAGATGTCAAATCAGGGTGGTGGTCAATCGTGGGGTTCGCAATCGGGTCGGGACGTGTCGGGGTCGCAGTATATGAATATCTCTTCGGATACCACGATGTATTCGCAAGATGAAAGTATGTGGAGTGGGGAGGTGCATGGCTATATGCCAGCATTGGCGAGTGAGTCTGATTATGGAAATCAGTGGTACTATGGCCCATGGGATAACCCCATGCCGTCATACCCATCAATGACGCATTCACTGGTAGGAAATCCGGGACATTTCCAAGAACCGCAAAGTTACCAGCATCCGAATGCTTCGGCTGGACAGCCAATGTCTGGAGCTGGGACGTCTGTGAGAGATGATACTGTGGAACAGCCGGGACAACAACAAGTAGATCCGACCTTGAGTATGGTGCATAATCTACTGTCCCAAGTGCTGCAGCAAGGTCAAGCTGGTGCAGGCAATGGAACGCCTCCTCCACCGGACTTTCTGAAAATTGTCACGACAATGAAGACATTGGGGACCTATAGATTTGCGGGGAACCCAGATCCTTATGCGGCGGACGCATGGATCCAATGTCTTGAGAAGAACTTCTCGGCGACCAGATGTCTCCCGGAGTTCAAGAAGGATGTGGCAGTGTATTATCTCGAGCATGAAGCTCTGGATTGGTGGAATAGTCTTGATCGACAGACTTACCACACAATCTATAGTTGGGAGGTCTTTCGAGACGAGTTTAAACAAAAGTATTTCCCTCCAGAGGCGCATGATCGCTTTGAGCAAGCTTTCATTACGTTGAGTCAAGGGAAACGGAGTGTGAGGGAGTATGAAGCGGAATTCATTAAGTTACAGAAGTATGTGACTTTTGGATACGGTGATGAGAAGGCGATGGTACGTAAGTTTCTACAGGGATTGAAGCCGGAGATCGGTGGCCGACTTCAAGCGGTGACCTATACTCATCTCTATGAAGTTATAGAGAAGGCGGTGAATGTGGAGACGTACCTCGGTAAGGAAGAAACGGTGATGGGCAAGGCTAAAGAGAATCGGAACCAAGGAGGTGGTTCGAACTCTAAGCAAACCCAGTCAGCAAGAAGGAATAATACGTCCAATTATGGAGAAGGACGTAAGGGTGGAGATTCTAGGCCAAATGATTATAGGCCTAGGAGCATGAAATGTTATCAGTGTGGAGTGGAGGGACATATCTCACGAGATTGTCCAGGGGTAAGAAACTCAGCTCCGACCTGGGTGATATGTTTTGAGTGTGGTGAAAAGGGACATTATGCAAATGTATGTCCAAGGAGGAAAGTTGATACGTCCAAGGCGGACGGGAACCAGCCGTCAACTACCCGATATGCGAAAGAACCCCCGGTTAAGCGCCTAGCCACTGCAGGGAGAGTGTATGCTTTAGGCGCTGAGGTTGGTAAACCTCCAGAATCGTCAAGTGGTCCTATCACAGGTTTGCTTGGGTGCTAACTCTCTTTGTGTGAAAGATTGTTTGCTTGTGATATGAACTTGATTGATTGATAGATTAGATTGCATGTGGTGAATTGCTTTCTTTTCTTGAGTGTGGTGAATGATCATGACTTGCATGTGGTGAAAGTGCAAAGTCAAGTAATGATTATTCTTGTGGTTGTGTTGGTGTTAGGAACATTACATGTTGATGGTAACCCCACTCATGTCTTGTTTGATTCGGGTGCGTCACATAGTTTTGTGACTCCTGATGTGGTGAAGAAGTTTCGAAGGATCTATGCGTTGAAAGAGGTAAGTGTTTCCGTGCTAACCCCAGGAAACCAAATCCTTAGATCTTCGAACTTGGTGGTAGGTGTTCCCATAGAGATTGTGAAGAGAATCTTTAGGGCAAACCTACTAGTAGTGCCTATGGCCGGTTATGAGGTGATATTAGGCATGAATTGGCTATCTAGATATAGGGCCAATCTAGATTGTAGTAAAGGAAGGGTCACCTTGGAGGGGGACCAAAATGCGGTGGTGGTTTACCAAGGGATACGGCCTAGTGCGGGTGTCTCTGTGGTATCGGCATTGAGGGTGAGACAACAACTGATAGAGGAAAGTGCCTATCTAGTTGCCATTCGGGTGGTTGAAGCGGAAGTGGAGGAAGAAACGATGGTAGTGGATATACCGGTCGTTTGTGAGTATGAGGATGTGTTCAAGTCGTTGACGGAGTTACCTCCAGTTCGGAGTAACCCGTTCACAATAAACTTGATACCGGAGGCGTCTCCTATAGCAAAGACTCCTTACCGGATGGCGCCGGCGGAACTGGCCGAGTTGAAGGCGCAGTTGGAGGATTTGTTGGAGAAAGGGTTTGTGCGATCAAGCTCTTCACCGTGGGGTGCGCCAGTATTATTCGTGAAGAAGAAGGATGGGAGCATGAGGCTCTGCATTGATTATCGAGGGATCAACAACATCACGATCAAGGATAAGTATCCACTTCCTAGGATCGATGAATTGTTGGATCAATTGCGGGGAGCAAGTTGGTTTTCGAAAATCGACTTGGCTTCGGGGTATCATCAAATCCCCATTGAGAGTAGGGATGTGATGAAAACGGCATTCAATACTCGGTACGGTCAGTACGAGTTTGTGGTAATGCCGTTTGGATTAACCAACGCACCGGCGGCGTTTATGCGGTTAATGAATGAAGTGTTTCACGATTACTTGGATAGTTTCGTGATCATCTTCATTGATGATATTCTGATCTACTCTCGGACCAAGGAAGAGCATGAGGAGCACTTAAGGAAGGTCTTGGAGAGGTTGAGAGATCAGAAATTATACGCGAAGTTTAGTAAGTGTCGTTTTTGGAAACGGGAGATAGGTTTCCTAGGACACAAGATCTCTGAACAAGGTGTGTCAGCAGATCCGGAGAAGATAGAGGTAATCCGAGATTGGCCTCGACCAACGAATGTGACGGAGGTGAGGAGCTTTCTTGGATTGGCCGGTTATTATCGGAAATTTGTGAGTGGATTTTCATCCATAGCAAAACCGATGACAAAGTTAACAGGGAAGGGAATCCCTTTTGTGTGGAGTGACGATGTGGAGAAAGCTTTCTTGAAGCTTAAGGAGGCTTTGACTACGGCACCGATACTAACGTTACCGGAGCCGGGCAAGCCGTATGATGTATACGCGGATGCATCGAGAGTCGGATTGGGATGTGTTTTAATGCAAGAAGGGAAGGTGTTGGCCTATGCTTCCAGGCAACTTAGAAAACACGAAGAGAACTATCCGACTCATGATTTGGAAATGGCAGCGGTTGTGTTCGCCTTAAGGATATGGAGATCATATCTTTATGGCGAAAGTGTTCAAGTATTTACGGATCACCAAAGTCTGAAATACTTATTCACTCAAGGAGAGTTGAATTTACGGCAGCGGCGATGGATGGAGTTCATCGCGGACTATGATTTAAAGATCCAATACCATCCGGGTAAAGCCAATGTGGTGGCGGATGCTTTAAGTCGACGAAGATTGGAAGTGAGCAAGGAGAAAGAATTGGAAGCTCTTAATGAGGAGTTCCAAACGATAAGGCTTTCAGCCTTGGAAGGAGAATCAAGTGAACCTTTGGGGTTTCAAGCAGTAAACCAGGCGAGTTTAATCCAAAGGATTCGAGAGACACAATTGCGGGATGACAAGATCCGCAAGATTGTGGAAAAGATCGAGGAATCGGACGAGGAGGAGAATATGAGTGAGTATCAGTTGGCGAAGGATGGAACCTTAATGGTTCATGGAAGGATCTCCGTACCTGAAGGAGATGGGTTACGAGATGAGATACTAAGGATCACACACCAGTCCGTACTTAGTATTCATCCTGGGAGCACAAAAATGTACAAAGACGTGCGAAGGTACTATCATTGGCCAGGCTTGAAGAAAGCGGTAGCTAAATGGATAGCACAATGCCAAGCGTGTCAACAAATTAAGGCAGAACATCGGGTGCCAGGAGGGCTACTTCAAAGTCTGCCTATACCGGAGTGGAAATGGGATTCCATAGCGATGGATTTGATCACCGGACTACCAATTGCAAGGGGC
Organism: Erythrophleum ivorense; assembly: GCA_026724425.1. Taxonomy (NCBI): domain Eukaryota; kingdom Viridiplantae; phylum Streptophyta; class Magnoliopsida; order Fabales; family Fabaceae; genus Erythrophleum; species Erythrophleum ivorense. The sequence continues at coordinate 23,097 of JAIUCV010002336.1, forward strand.
CGGATGAACAATTCCATATGGGTCATTGTGGACCGGTTGACAAAGGTGGCTCACTTACTCGCAATCCGAGATTCAGACAAGGTAGAGACCTTGGCGGAGCTCTACATTAATCAGATCGTGAGACTACACGGAGTACCGGCAGATATAGTATCTGACCGAGATCCAAGGTTTACGGCAAAATTTTGGCAAGCGCTGCAGGGGGCATTAGGAACGGTACTAAATCTTAGTACGGCCTTTCACCCTGAGACGGATGGACAGACGGAGCGTACCATCCGGACCTTGGAGGATATGCTAAGATTATGCATATTGGATTGGGGTGGAGTTTGGGAAGACTATCTACCATTGATAGAATTTTCCTACAACAATAGCTACCACACGAGTATCGGTATGTCTCCGTATGAGGCGTTATACGGGAGGCCATGCCGTACGCCTTTGTGTTGGACGGAAGTTGGTGAACGAAGAGTGTTTGGTCCGCAAATGGTCGATGAGACTATGGACAAACTGCTCACTATCCGGGCCAACATGAAGAAGGCGCAAGATCGGCAAAAGAAGTATGCTGATCAAGCAAGACGGAATGTGAATTTTGAAGTCGGAGATATGGTATATCTCAAGGTATCGGCTCAAAAAGGAAAAGATCGATTCGGTAAGGTGGGCAAGCTAGCGGTACGCTACATAGGGCCATACCGAGTCATGGGGCGAGTGGGGTTGATGGCCTATCGGCTAGACCTACCCCCGGATATGAATTTGCATCCAGTGTTTCATGTTTCCATGCTAAGGAAACATGTATCGGATCCAAATGCGGTCGAACCAGAGAGGCTGGAAGAAATTAGACAAGATCTAACCTATCCAGAGGGACCTCTCAAGATTGGTCTTCGACGAGAGCGGAGGTTGAAGAACCGGACTATCCCACAAATACAAGTGTTCTGGGGGAAGCAGAACCGGATGGTTATTACGTGGGAAGACGAGGAACGGTTTCGTTCGAACTATCCGGAGTTCTTCAAGGAAGATACTTATGTGGAGGAAGGAGAGCTCTCACATACTTAGAAGAATTCGGGACGAATTCTAATAAGGGGGGGAGAATGTAATAACCGTGAAGTGGAGTAAGACGGAATGTGGATATTCCTTCTGGGAGGAGAGGAGAGAGGAAAAAGAGGAGGAACGGTCGAAATAGAAGTGGATTCGACCGAGTATAACTCAAGTTATGACGAAAAGAGTGATCACGGTCGATAGCGGACTGCCGGGTCCGATCGTCGTGTAACCGAGAACGATCGCCGTACTACCGAGCGTGATATGTGGGTTGACTATTAAGCGTGCGTCCAAGACGTGACAAAGGCGAGAAACGGTCATGGGACGGACAGCATTTACGGTTGGCCGCGGGAAAACGAGAATGGCCGCGGGACGATCGCGGGAAGCACTCGGTCGAGTTATCGAACGGGAGTGCGGGATGCGGTCGTGGTACGAACGGAGCGCGGTACGAACAGACCGCGGAACGGATCGAGAGAGTGTGAAACTCGATCAAACATGTGCTGAAATACACATGCCGGACTGTGATTGGTTGGAACTTAAGTGAGGCACATGTCACACAAAGGAAGTTTCATATGCATGGGAGAGTGACTCTTCAAGCCTATTTGCTTGAGGTGTCAACATGAGAATGTGCATGAGGAGCTAGCCATGTTAGGTGGCGATCAAGGAGACAGCTCGTGCTTAGACAAGGGCGAGGTGTCGCCGGTTTAAGGCATGCTTCTCCGCATGTGAAGGAAACGTCGCCATATGTCCACGGAGGTGTCGATTGGACATTGGACCTCCGGTAACCATTTGTCTCCCCTGATGGCCTATAAATACCCCTCCCTCACCATGAGAAAACCATTTGATCACTTGTTGTTCTTAGAGAAAAGAGAAAAGTGAAAAAGGAGTGGTTTAGGTGAGCGGTTCTATCGTGTGAGTTAGTGAGACTAGGTTTGGGCAAGCGGTAAGGGTAAGAGCGTGGTGAAAGCTCTTGTGTTAGCTTCCGATAGCGAGGTTTGGTCGGTAAGCTTTAGAACCCTTAACCCTTTTTATCTAAACCTTACCTAGAACCCGATCTAAACTATGTGTTGGATCTAGTTCGGGTGCAGTGAGGAGATCTCGGTTCTGTGAAGCAGTTCGGCTTGATCTTCGACGAAAGTGAGTTCCGGTAGCTTAAGAGTAAGCTAACGTGTTTTCATGCAGGGCCAAGGGCAAGAAGACACTTGTTTGTTTTCTTGATTGGTTGCATGTTGTGTGTTAGATCATAGCGTGGTGAAAGCTATGGATCTATTGTGTGAGATCATGGTGAGAACCATGGATCTATTGTGTTTGTGTGTAATAGATCATAGCGTGGTGAAAGCTATGGATCTATTGTGTTTGAGTATGTTAGATCATAGCGTGGTGAAAGCTATGGTTCTATTGTTTGAGTATGTTAGATCATAGCGTGGTGAAAGCTATGGATCTATTGTGTTTGAGTGTGTTAGATCATAGCGTGGTGAAAGCTATGGATCTATTGTGTGTAAGATCATGGTGAGAACCATGGATCTATTGTGTGTGTGTGAGGTCATAGCGTGGTGAAAGCTATGGACCTGTTGTGTGTGAGATCATGGCCCAAAGCCATGGATCTGTTGTTTGCTAGGACATAGTGTGGTGGAATCTATGTCTCTAGTTGCGTAAATAGATCATTGTGTGGTGAAACCAATGATCTTAGCTGTGCTCGTGATGCTCCTCACCCCTGACGGTTCATTCACTGAGAAACCCTCTTGGATGGATCGGCAGGATGACTCAGAGTGTACTTGGGTAGCTCCCATGGCTGAGTTCTGCACGACGGTGCAGCCGGGATGTGACCATCTGGGAGACAGAACTCGTGTGGGTTGAGAACCGTGGAAACGGCGACCCAACGGGATGTGACTGTCTGGGAGATGGAACTCGGGTGTGATGATCTAGTCAGGGTTTCTGTGTGATTCCTTGGTCGCTGATATCACAGTGATGATCTAGTCAGGGTTTCTGTGTGATTCCTTGGTCGCTGATATCACGGTTGAGGAGGTCCAGCATGATAGACATACCGCGTAGTTTTGGTGGTAGTGTCTATGCATAATAGTTTGGTGAACACTATTATGTTGTGTGATCACGGTGTGATGTTGTGTGATGTTGTGTGGTGTGTGTGAAAGCTTCCTCGTTTTCTTGTTGATTGATTGTGTGATTGATTGACTTGAAATATTTGCGTGCTTTGATTGTGGGGATAGTCGGGGTTGGGACTTATACTGTGATGTATAGAGGGTCCTGGACTCACTGAGTAATCTTAGATTACTCATGACGACTATTTGTTTTGCAGGTAAGCCGTAGTCCAATCCGGGCAAGGTAGCGTGGAACGTTAGGAGCTGGAGTAGTTTTCCTTGGCTTTTGTAAAACTCCGGTTTGTGATAAAGTATGTATAATTACTTCTTTTGGCACTAGGCCTCGGCCGATCGAACATATATGTTTTTTTTTTTTTGTGAATTCCATCTTTGATGAAATAAAGTATGTTTTTGTTAAAGATGGCTTGTTTGGATGATATTTGTTTTAGTCCAAACAAACACAACTCAGTTTTCGTTTTACGGGTTGCAAAGCCTTAGTAATACAGAAACTGAGGTACGGGAACTAGGTGGGATCGGGCCATGTGTTGTGGAACCCCTCTGCGACTTGACCTGGACCTGCTTAGCCAACCCGACGTAGCATTCTCGGTTTAATCTAATTATAGACTGAACCGGGGGTGTTACAGACATGTCCCCACCGATTTTCAAATCATGGTATGGGAGGGGTCAAAGCGAAATCAGTTGATTCTTGGAACCCCATTCTTAGCCACAGCCGGGGCGGTCATCAATTACATGAAAAACCAACTAACACTTGGTCATGTCCGGCACGATGTCTTTTTCCCAAGCATTAACTTCAAACAAGCTCCAAGTGCAATCGGATTACCACCAGAAAGAAGCACACTCATACCAAGAGAAGAAGCCGAGCGGCCTAAAAGCACCAAGAAGGGCGAGCCCTACCCAAAACCAAAGGAAGGGATGAAACCGTTGAAGCCGAAGCATGAGAATGTCTTCAAGGATGTTCGCTCGGTCTTGTCATCATCCCTTGACAATCATGGAGCTGAAGAAGAGCCTGACGGTGTGCCTAAGTCCTTTGCCAGCATAAGAGTTCTTTTCCCAAAGGATCCGGACCCCAAAGATGAGCAAACCGCAAAGGAAAGACTCGGAAAAACCTTAAAACTTTTTCCGAGAGCTTTGGTCTTCAAGGATGACATGGAAGATGATCATGGAGAGCCCAAACCACCTCATGAGCCACCTGAACCAGAGTGTGAAGACACCAAAGGGATCCCAAACCCTTTGGTCGATCACATCCGCACCTAACCAAACAAATAAAAAAGGGAGTCAAGCTAGATGACTTTAAAACAAGCGCTTTGTGGGAGGCAACCCACACGGTATTTTTCTTTTTCTTTTTCATTTTCAGTTTTCACATCATTATTGCATGCATTTTGTTAGGATGAGAACCCAAGAGGAGACCAAACAAGAAAATGTCCCACCCATTCATCCCACCCTTGTCCAAACCGACACCAAGGGGAGGGTACGACCTGGAAATCCTCAAGGAGGGAAGCAAAATCAAATCGGTCAACGAAAATCACCAAACGGTCGAGTCAATTTCAAGCTATTCCATCCGGCGTGATTCTATCGGCCAAACGGGTGCAAAGGAGGAGCCACTTGCCTTATCTCACAATCCGTGTAATCAAAGTCCACCACACTTCACAGGCGACCAGACAATACCATATTGGTCGGCAAATACAAAAGATAGGACGGAGGAATGTTGACGGATCAGGAGATATGCAAAGATGCCTCATCCGGTCGATAGCGGTGCACCCAAAGGCCGGCAAAACCGAAATCACGGCATGGAGACACCACCAGCTGGAGATGGATCCTTGGAGCTTCAAAATCATTATTCCAGAAGAAAATCAAGGAACGAACGAGCCAATCACAAGGAAGGTCTAGAAACTCTTCCCGAAGCCGAATTGAACACTTTGTGAAGGAACTCTGCACCCGTTCGTTCGTTTGACGCCAAACTTCACCAGTGCCCATAAAATATGAAATTGGTCGATGGAATTTCAAGATAGGTCAGATAATTCTTCATCATTCGAGCTGTGGTCTATTGCACTATCCTCCGATCGACCAAATGGACCACCAAATGACGAATCTCCCAAACCGCTCGTTTGTTTGACCTCAAACTTCACCAGCGGCTCTAAAACATCATATTGGCCGGTACATTTTCAATCCCGTTCATAAAATTCTTAACGGTTTGTCATGTGGTTCATAGCACTCATTCCGGGTCGACCGAATGCGACATACACGACCAAAATGCAAACCGAGGGGATTCAGGCCTTGACCTTCAACATTTACCGACCAATCATGCCTACAGAAGAGCCCTATCCAGTTATCCGACCCTGATCTTCATTACAATTGGTCATCACTTGGTAACATCATTCTAAACTTTCCCTTTTCAAATTTATTACGTATTTCACCTCTCTTAATCTGATTTTTCTTACACCGGGACGGTGCAAGTTAAGTCTGGGGGGATTATACTAATAAGTTTGTTCATTTTGGCATTTTTGTTTGCATTATTTTCGTTTCGTCGAGTCATTTTTATGGAGTCAAAACTTTTGTCGAGAATTATGACTTTATCTTGGACCTAACCATTGTTGTGCCTGTGTTTAAGTGATCATTGATCAGTATTTGGCAGTTTACTTCATCACATGTGCACCATGAGTGGATCGATCTACCAAAAATATCCACATCTCCAAGGGCTTAAGAAGGATACACCTTTGACTCCGCACCTTAATGAACTTAACCTTCTTAGCTAGGGGCTTGGCTTTACAAAGGGCACGACTCCTCATCCTCACCAAATAGTGAAAGTCTATGTGAGTTCGGTTTCCCCTCTCTCTCCCCTTCAAATTTGAGAAAAAGCACCAAGGTCCAAGTAACCGGGGATTAGGTGGCAACCACCATCAATATTCGCGTCTATGGAAGACCTTTTGATCCAAGTAACCGGGGATTAGGTGGCTACAACCATCAATACTCGCGTCTATGGAAGATCCATCAAAAACCTCCACAAAGAGGAGAAGAAGTCGAATAAAAAAATACCATGCTACCCTTAAGACATGAGAAGAGAGAGAGGTGAAACAAGAGCCAAGACATGTGTTTTATAAAAAGAGGATGGGTAAGAATCTATAACCCCTTTGACCGATATTCCCTAGTTGAGACCACACCTTTAGAAACTAAAGGAGTCAAAGGTGGCGAATTTGGATGGCCTAAAGAGAAGTGGATTGCTTTGGGATGATTGCAAAACTCATGGTATGTACTTTCTTGTTCTTAATTCTAAATGTCGTTGCTGTTTTATGTGGATCACCAAAATAAAGGTCAATATGGATTTCCAAAAGGATTTAAGAGTTCTCATGTTTTCAAACCTCTTTTCCATGCTTAGTTTGCGTGGGGACAAGCAAAAGATAAGTCTGGGGGAGTTGATATATCCATATTTTGCATGATTTTACTTAGTATTTATTTATGTTTTCAAGTGTTTTCAATAAGGTTTTATGCCTTTAGAGGTAGTTTTCTTGTATTTGTTGGTTTTGGAGTCTTAACAGGTTAAAACATCAAAAAGGATTCAAAAAGGAGCAAAAGAGCCTCAAACCATGATCCATGCAAGTTTCCAAGTCAAGAGCATCAATATACCTCCATTTGTCCGATTCTCACATTTGGACAGAACCGGAGCATCCGAAAGATAACCGCGACAAGGGATCTTCCCGAAGTCCAAAAATCATGATTTTGGTCTTTCTGGATAGATATTTGAGTCATGCATCACTGCGAAGTGGATTCAAGCCATTTGGATCAACCATCACGGAGAAACTCTTTTTCTCCCAAGACGTATCCGCCAGGCGAGCAAACGAAGCCCATGGAGACTTGGCGCCACAAACGGCCCGGGATTCCGCGGCATGGACCTTGTCTCGACTTAACACAAGCCCAGCTTGCTTTTCGTGGTTTACTTGTCCTAAACCCGGTCCAATCTCGCAAATCATCAAGGCCGGTTAACCGGAAAGTTTCCTTTTTCAGCACATCATAACCCTAGCGACTTCAAGCCTATAAATACATGTTTTTAGCCTTTGAAGGGAGAGAGCCGCGAGTGTCTGTGCAAGAGAGAGAGCAGCCGTCAAGGAGGAGAAGCCCTAGGTGGTACGCCGTCCAGAAGGAAGAAGGAGGCGCCGTTCAACTCATTGCACTCGCATGTCATTGTTTACATTTCTATCTTTTCCTTTTCTCTTTTGTACTTTGGATTGAAAGTTATCAAGGGATTCGACTTGTTCTTCATCAGAGAAGCCTCTTTCAATCCCTTATCTCTTTTCATACGTGCATAATGATATCAATCTCGCCTTGCTTGCTTGATCTTAATATGTCCGAGTAGATCCCCTCGTTAGGCCGAGGGAGATCGATGGACTCTTGACATGATTTGACTTGCTAGATTGCATAAATCGGGATTTACTCTTTTGGTTCTTCATATTTGCTTGTTCGTAATGCTTGTTGTTAGGAAAGCGCGCCTAAACAACTCGAACTTAGGTTGATACACTCTCCAAAAGCTTGTTGTATTGCCGAAACTAGTATTTGATGAGCTAAGTATTTTAGGCTTCCAAAAGTCGACCTAAGGAACTTAGTGAACAATCACAACTTGAACATTGATTAATGCATGCTTACAACTTGTAATAACCATCGAAAGTTGAGTCTATTAGGTTGTTTAAGCATAGTAGCCGGAGCCACGAAAGTGGAAAGGCTATACCTTAGTGTTGTGAGTTCAAGGCGGTTTATAACTTATCCCATTTTGTGATTGGCCAAGTTTATTGGTTGATTTTTTTTTTAATAATGAATTAATAAAAAAATGATAGCTGACTGGATTCATTAATGGCATATTCGTAATTAATGAGATATATGAGACTATGTGAGAATCAAGGAGACTAAGTTGATTTCTTTTCTTCTATTAAGACCGTTTGAGACTGGCGCGGTGGCGCCCGTTTTTATTTGGATTCTCTTCACTGGATGCTCCTACCTTTTTTAGTGGACATTTTGGAAGAAATTTGAGATGTCTAATTTGGAATTGGTCACTTGGAATGAGTTCGTACGTCAGAGAGACTACGCACGTGTCAATTGATTCTATAGTAGTGTTATGCAACTCGAGCGCAAAAATAATGATATGTACATGAAGTGGCAAATTGACACATTCTCAACCATAACTGGATTGTCAAAGACAAAAAAAAGTATAAGTTAAAAACAGTGATGGTATGGAGGTAATTGTTATTAGGAATAATCTTATTTCAATTAGGGATGTTAAAATGGTTCACTACCATGGTTAATTCTGTTTGTGAAATTTTTTAACAGGTTTGGGTTAAGTTTTTCTATCCATATAATAAATTAATGGATTTTAGTGAATTGACCCTAATAGTCTATAGGTTTAATGGATAAACTGTTTTCTAAATACGAGGAGTGCAAGATTTCTTTGGTTCTGGCTGATAGCTCTATAAGGTTGCCTACTGGATTGTTGGAAGATTTGCCCATTAGAATCGGCAATGTGGTTGTGCCTACAGACTTTGTAGTGTTAGAGATGGATGAAGAGCCGAAAGACCCTTTCATACTTAAAAACCTTTATTGGCAACTACAAGAGCCGTGATTGATGTAAGAAGAGGTAAAATGAATTTGGGTAAAGACTTCAAGCTGATGTTTGATATCAAAGACGTGATGAAGAAACCTGCCATTGAGGGTGAAACGTTTTGGGTTGAGGCGATGGACCAACTCGCGGATGAATACTTAGAGGAGTTGGCTTTGGAAGACCAGTTGCAAGTGACCTTAACAAATGATAACAATCAGTTTGGGTGTCTTCAAGCAGAAAGTATGAGTTATGCAAGGTTGTTGGACTCATATAAGGCAATAAGTGGAGAAGAGAGTTTCGAGGAACTAGTTGAGCAGAGGACGAGTGGCAATCAGGATGTGAACCTGTTTGCAATCGCATCAGACCAGACTAAAGCGAGTTTAGAAGAGCATAACCTAGATGATGATTGGTCTGAGCTCAAAGCGCCTAAGGTTGAGCTGAAACCCTTGCCTGAGGGTATGGGATATGGATTTCTTGGCTCTAATGCATCATACCCTGTCATTGTCAATGCATCATTAACCCCAAATGAACTAGAGTCCCTTTTAACCGAGTTGCGAAAGTATATGAGAGCCCTTGGATACTCGCTGGACGATATCAAAGGGATCTCCTCTACTCTATGCACTCACCAAATCCATTTAGAGAATGATACAAAGAGGTCTATAAAACATCAACGTAGACTTAACCGAAACCTTAAAGAAGTAGTTAAATAGGAAACTTCTGGACGCTGGAGTGATTTACCTCATTTCGGACAGTACATGGATCTCTCTTGTCCATTATGTAACGAAAAAGGGTGGCTGATATATCCATATTTTGCATGATTTCACTTAGTATTTATTTATGTTTTCAAGTGTTTTCAATAAGGTTTTATGCCTTTAGAGGTAGTTTTCTTGTATTTGTTGGTTTTGGAGTCTTAACAGGTTAAAACATCAAAAAGGATTAAAAAAGGAGCAAAAGAGCCTCAAACCATGATCCATGCAAGTTTCCAAGTCAAGAGCATCAATATAACTCCATTTGTCCGATTCTCGCATTTGGACAGAACCGGAGCATTCGAAAGATAACCGCGGCAAGGGGTCTTCCCGACGTCCAAAAATCATGATCTTGGTCTTGCTAGTATTTATTTATGTTTTCAAGTGTTTTCAATAAGGTTTTATGCCTTTAGAGGTAGTTTTCTTGTATTTGTTGGTTTTGGAGTCTTAACAGGTTAAAACATCAAAAAGGATTCAAAAAGGAGCAAAAGAGCCTCAAACCATGATCCATGCAAGTTTCCAAGTCAAGAGCATCAATATAACTCCATTTGTCCGATTCTCACATTTGGACAGAACCGGAGCATCCGAAAGATAACCGCGGCAAGGGGTCTTCCCGACGTCCAAAAATATGATCTTGGTCTTGCTGGATAGATATTTGAGTCATGCATCACGGAAAAAGTGGATTCAAGCCATTTGGATCAACCATCACGGAGAAACTCTTTTTCTCCCAAGACGTGTCCGCCAGGCGAGCAAACGAAGCCCATGGAGACTTGGCGCCACAAACGGCCCGGGATTCCGCGGCATGGACCTTGTCTCGACTTAACACAAGCCCAGCTTGCTTTTGGTGGTTTACTTGTCCTAAACCCGGTCCAATCTGGTCGCAAATCATCAAGGCCGGTTAACCGGAAAGTTTCCTTTTTCAGCACATCATAACCCTAGCGACTTCAAGCCTATAAATACATGTTTTTAGCCTTTGAAGGGAGAGAGCCGCGAGTGTCTGTGCAAGAGAGAGAGCAGCCGTCAAGGAGGAGAAGCCCTAGGTGGTGCGCCGTCCAGAAGGAAGAAGGAGGCGCCGTTCAACTCATTGCACTCGCATGTCATTGTTTACATTTCTATCTTTTCCTTTTCTCTTTTGTACTTTGGATCGAAAGTTATCAAGGGATTCGACTTGTTCTTCATCAGAGAAGCCTCTTTCAATCCCTTATCTCTTTTCATACGTGCATAATGATATCAATCTCGCCTTGCTTGCTTGATATTAATATGTCCGAGTAGATCCCCTCGTTAGGCCGAGGGAGATCGATGGACTCTTGACATGATTTGACTTGCTAGATTGCATAAATCGGGATTTACTCTTTTGGTTCTTCATCTTTGCTTGTTCTTAATGCTTGTTGTTAGGAAAGCGCGCCTAAACAACTCGAACTTAGGTTGATACACTCTCCAAAAGCTTGTTGTATTGCCGAAACTAGTATTTGATGAGCTAAGTATTTTAGGCTTCCAAAAGTCGACCTAAGGAACTTAGTGAACAATCACAACTTGAACATTGATTAATGCATGCTTACAACTTGTAATAACCATCGAAAGTTGAGTCTATTAGGTTGTTTAAGCATAGTAGCCGGAGCCACGAAAGTGGAAAGGCTATACCTTAGTGTTGTGAGTTCAAGGCGGTTTATAACTTATCCCATGCAATCTCTTGTCAATTCATTGATGTTTCCATTGATTATCCCTTGCCTAACATCTTTCTCATCTTGTTTACAACCTCATTTACTTATTTGCATTGTTCTCTTTTGATTTTAGGATCATCCCACACTCATATTTTCTGTCCTAGCTACTCATCGATCAACATAGACTTGAAACGAGATCACTCTTCCTTGTGTTCGACCCCTACTTACCACGGCTGTGCACTTGCAGCTCTACCAAGTTGGGTTATAAATTGTATTATTTTAAACATAAAACCCAACGCATTAGTGGCATAACAGTTGTAAAGAACGAAAAGGACGAAATAATCCCGACTAGGACAATAGTTGGCCACCGCATGTGCATAGACTACCGTAAACTTAATGCTGCATCCCGAAAAGACCATTTCCCATTGCCCTTCATCGACCAAATGTTGGAAAGGCTAATCATCCATATTACTGCTTTTTGGACGAGAGCGCGGCTAATTTTCCATAAATCAGGAAATCTGAATCTGCTGTGCCATTATATGATCTAATGCCACTTCTTCATTAAGAGAGAGTGTGCAGTTACCAATTTCTCCCTCCTTCTCTTTTTACATTTACTCTTTCACTTTAACTTTTCTTCTTCTTAGTTACTTTAATCCTTTTACGAAAAAGGTGAAATATTAAAAGAAAAATCAAAAATCGAAAATAATTAATGCGATATTTGGTCGGAAAAAACGAAAATCGAAATCGCGATATTTGGTCGGAAATATTTTTCGAGAGCTCCGTTCCCTACCATCGAAATCGAAATCTTTTCCAGCTGATTTCATCTACACCAATTCCGCCTCCTCTTTCTCCTCCATACCCGATCAATGTCCTCTGTTGCTGATTTCCACCATTGTTGAAGCTTCAATTCCAGTGGAGGTGAGTTTGTAGCTTTTGTTTATTTGTTTGGCATATGGATTTGTAAATCGGTTCATTGGGTATAAACATTGGAATTGTATACATGCATTGATAGAGTAGGCGTTAGATTAAGCATTTTGACAGATGTAGCTTGTGAATCGCTGCCAGTAAACTGTATTTGAACTAGATCCGAACCTGCATAGATGGTACAACTGGTACGAGTGGTACAAATGAGAGTTAGTTGATTAAGTGGTTCAAATGGTTCATATAGGTACAACTGCATGTTAAAGACTAATGGTACTAAAAGTTCAAATGGTACACGTAGTACAACTATGAGATGTTTTGTAATTGGCAATTGATTATTTGCATTATATTTGTAGGGGACAATGAGTATGAACATCATAAACATATTTTTTGACCACGGAGGTCATTATGCAGAAGAGGAACTGAAATGGGTTTCAAAAAATCCCACTTGCGCTATAACATTCAAGATCTCATCTTTGGAGGAGATTACATACTCGGCGGTAGTAGAAAAGATATGTAGGAGGATTGTGAGAGATGGAGCTAAGCCGCTGCTGAAACTGAGTTACATTCCAATGTCAAATAATCCTGCGAGAGAGATGTACATTTTCGATGATGAGGACCTATTTGCTTATCTAACGACAATTGATAAACTGGGATTTAGGAGGGGTTTGCATGTGGAGGTAATGAAAGATTCGGGAATAAATCATAGGAGCGAGCACTTGTCTAGAACAGAGGCTGAAAGTTCATTTGGTTTGAATTATGAGAAGGAGCCGGTTCCAAATAGCATATGTGATGTACCGAATGATGGTATCATTACTGTTTTCAGGGAGGAAGGAACAAAAGAAAAACAAAGGGAGCCACATATCGAAGAGCCACTTATCGAAGAGGTGGACTCTGATGGCAAAGAACATGATGGCAATGGTGAGCGTCCATAACCTGATAGTAAGGAAGACGGGTTAAATGGGTTTGATGAGGATATTGAGCTTTCACGTCATACAGAAGAATCTCAGTTTGTTGAAGCATGGGAAGATGGTATTGGTATTGATTTAAGACAACAATTTCCCTCGAATGAGGCATTGCAAGATTTAGTTGACAGAGCTTCACATAAGCACTGTTTTCGTGTCCGCACTTATAAGTCAGATATAATGCGACTTATTCTCAAGTGCACTTAGGAGAGCAAAGACTGTAGTTGGTATATACGAGCTGCGAAGATAGCTGGATCAGAATTTTTCAGTGTCAGAAGATACATGAGTAAGCATACATGCTCTCGGGCTGTTCAAAGTAGTAGCAATTGTAGAAGAAGAGGCAACCCACGATTAGTGGCAGCGGTTCTGCATGAAGACTATCCAGGTCAATTCGACACACCAGTTCTTAAAACTATTGTAGATGTTGTTCACCGGAGAGCTGGTGTCGCCGTGTCATACTCTACTGCCTTGAGAGGAAAAAAACTACATGTTAGTGATGTGCGGGGCACTTCTGAAGAAGGCTATAGGATGTTGTTTTCTTATCTGTACATGCTGGAGCAGGAAAATCCTGGAACAAAAACAAACGTGCAACTAGATGCTGATAACAGGTTCGAGTATCTATTTGTTGCTTTGGGCGCCAACATTGAAGGGTTTCAATGGATGAGGAAAGTGATAGTTGTGGATGCAACGTTTCTGAAGATTGTATATGGTGGACAGCTTGTGTTTGCCACTGCTCAAGATCCTAATCATCACCATTACCCTTTTGCCTTTAGGATAATTGATAGCGAAAATCATCTTAGTTGGTCGTGGTTTCTGGAAAACCTGAAAGCTGTTATACCAGATGATCCTGAACTGGTTTTTGTGAGTGACAAACATAAAAGCATCATACATGGAGTGTCGAAGGTCTATCCATTGGCTCGCCATGTACACTGCATTTGGCATTTGGCTCAGAATGTAAAAGGACATGCTCAGCAAGGGGTTAAGAGAGATGATCTTGTGGATAAGTTTATCAAATGCGTTCATGCTTATACTGTGTCTGAGTTTATAAGTGAGTTTGATGAATTCACGAAGATGTATCCTGCGTGTGCTAAGTTTTTGGTTGATAAGATAGATGTTGATAGGTGGCAAGTTGCTTCTTTGAAGGAGATAAGTATAACTTAGACACCAACAATTCTTGCGAATCTATGAACAGTGTGTTTAGGAAAGATAGAAAGTTGTCACTCTTACCTATGGTTGATAAGATAGTAGAGAAATTCGTTTTTTGGTCCAACAAGTATAGGAACGAGTGCGCTTCAATGCCAAGTACAAAGGTCTTTGTGCCTTATGTGGTGGATGTGCTTCACGAGAGATGTCCAGTAGCTAATTGTTTAACTGTGAGGGAGGTAAATGGTCTGGAATTTCAGTACGACGTAGTTGGAACAAATGGTGTGACCTACCTTGTTGATTTAGCAAGCAGAACTTGCATGTGCAGAATGTTTGACATAGACAAGTATCCTTGTGTTCATGCAATTTCCGCAGTCATGGCAAAGATAAAGAAGGATGGAAGAACGTTGACTCTTTCTATATATGATATGTGCTCCAAATACAACTTGGTTGAGACGTGGTCACGAGCATATCTGAAAACAATCTATACAGTGCTGCAATTTTAGAAACTCAGAGCAACAATTTTAGAAAAGGAAACATTTTGGTTCTAGAAAGCAATTTTTTCAGAGCACCAAATTAAGGGCTCTGAGAATTCTCTCTCTTATTTCCTTATTCTTTTTCTTCACCTTCTTTTTTTACTTCTTTTTTTCTATATCTTATTTGTTTTTGTTTTAATGCTACATATATATCTTTAATGACATAATATCTACTATCAAAAATCCTACAGCAATAAAATCTACAGCCTAAAATGTACAGCTTAAATCCTACAGCAGAAAATTCCTACAGCCATAACCAATCAGGCCCTATAAAACATTTATAATTTCACTTGATTTCCATAAACTGTGATTTTTGTTGTTGAATCATATAAACATTATCTAACCAAAAAATGAAAAATACAATCTTTGTTATATATGAGTATTCTTTTTAAAAAAATTGAAGTTTAAATTTTAATTAATATAAAAACATGTCTTCTGTTTTATTTTTTAACAGTGAAATGTGACTTATATTTTCATTAAAACAATGGTGCAATTTTTTAGAATTTATAAATTTTGATGTTAAATAAATTACTATGAATACACAATCCAAAATCCTAAATTCTATATATTTTAAATAATTTATTTTATTGAACTATTATTTGGAGTATATGATTTTATTTAGTTTATATTAATTCAACAAGGTAAATATTTTGTTATTCTGTTACACAAATAATTTGTTAGGTTTTTATTCCGCATTCAGCAAGATTCCGCTGTTACCATTCATGTTACTAACTAATCAGCCAGATTCCGCAACTATTTATCATTTAATTCCGCCATATTCCGCATTCAGCAAGATTCCTCGGTTACCATTTAGACCCTTGGAGTTGTTATCAGGTATATTTGGAACTTTGGAGGATGCCTTGAAGATGGAGGATGATTGCCTGATCAAAAAGTGATGAAGAGGAGACCGAAAACGATAGCTTGGAGAACAAGGAACAGCGAACTCGACGTGGTCCAGACATGCACGTCGAGTGACACATCGAGTCTGGAATAAAGGAGCCGCCTTTACGCGAACTCGACGTGAACCAGACATACACGTCGAGTTGGTGGTCGAGTCGGAGCCAAAGACGTAACCTTTACGGGCACTCGACGTGAGCCAGACATGCACGTCGAGTTGGTGGTCGAGTCCGCATGCGCGTGACAACTTTTACTTTTCTGTAACCTAAGTATAAAGACCCTGTGATGTCACTTTTTGCCACTAATCTACTTTTTAGCTTTGAGAGACACAAAATCGCCCTTGTTTGTTCTTGGCTTGTAATCCAAATTTCCTTCTTAGTTCTAATTAATTTGCACTTGCTTCCTTCTTTGAACTTGATTATCTTCTTAGTCTCTATCTTTTGATGCAAGTTTTACAGTTTTCTGGGTTGGATTTGATGAAATCGGTTTCTGAGTAGTGTTCTTAGAATCTTAAGGATGGGTTAGATAAGTGAAGAACCATGGTTACCTAGAGTGTTTAAGCCTTGATTTATAGTTTCCCTTCTTGATTAGTATTCTTAATGCTGATTCCTTCCTGATCATTTGGAATCTGAAGCTAGGCATTTCAGCACCCAGAAGGTGTTTGATGAAATGCCTGAACCAGCTTTTCCAAGAGATTTGCATATCATACCTAGGATACTAGCGTTTTTGATTGCACTTTAGCATTTACGAACTGATTCCTAGTGCTTGTTAGTGTGGATTTCGCCATGAGAGTGGGTCTGGAACACACAACAACTCGATAGCTTCTGTCACGAGAGTGGATTAGCTTGCTGTCGAGTTCGCAGCCAAGGGACTAGCTCTGTTTGAGTTTTGTTGAACACCCTAGTGTTAATCATGGAAATTCATTAGTCAATAACACCCATTCTTAGGATCCTTTGCTTTATTTGATTTTGATCTTGAGTTTTGTTCTTTAAGCTTTTATTTTTTTATCTTGTTGCATTTGTTCATTCTAGCTTCTGGTTCATAGTTTATCATCTTGCATTTCACCTTTGTTCATTTCATAACGTTGCGCCTGGACGCCTTGATTCAAACAACCAAGCCTTTTTTTTTTTTTTAAATAATTATCAATGCGGAAATTCTCGAAAGAAATTAATAATATTAAATAATAAATAAACCGTTCAACAAATAACCAATAACCAATAAAAACCAATAATAAATTCTAACAACCTAAACACCAGGTTTGCTACATTGTAAAATAAAGCTAACACCCTAACAACGAATTCCTTGTCAACCACAACAAGATAAGCAATATCAAATTCCTAGCCTCATCATCCTCTTCTCTCGGTCTCTTTCCGCGGAAGAACATTGCTGTTACCTGCATCACATTGGAATAGAGATGCGTAAATATTATCATAAATACTTAGTGAGTGGATCATCCTGCCTACAGGCCAAGTACGTCAAACACTAGACAATACATCAACAATAAACAACAACGAAGACAATAATCAACAACAGAAAACTCCAAGTCAGGAAAAACCCATGTTTCCTGACATCCTAGGTTAGTGTCGACCGACACCTCAAGAGTGTCGATCGACGCCAGCCTTCTGAGTGTCGATCGACACCCATCGAGTGTCGGTCGACACCAGCTCGACGCCCAGACACCAGAAGCTACAAAACAGCGCATAGGAAAAGTACAAACTCGCAATCAAGGGTTTTCAACGCCCCAATACAATCCAAAACACGATTTCCAATAAGAACAACTCAATAGCACAATAACAAACTCAAACCCAAGGAATCTCTAGTGATAAACGGACCTACAGTCACGCACTCACCTTGAAAAGGGTTGAAAGGAAGGAAAGGAGATGGAAAAGGAAGAACAGCAACAGAACAAGCCTACAAACTCCAAAAACGCCCAAGAAATCACCTTCTTCTCTATGAAAACTCTCTGCCTCGAAAACTGAGCTTTCTCACGCGGCTACAGTGTTTTATTCGCGACCTAGGGCTTCCAAACCCTTAACCGGAACAAAACCAGCCGACTTAAATCGAACCGGTCGATTTCCCAATAACCGGTGTCGATCGACACCCTTCCTTGGTGTCGGTCGACACCCATCGACCAAACCAACACAAACCACAATCAAACGTGCAATCGACTTAAACCGGAAATCGAACCCGATAACCGGTGTCGATCGACACACCCCTTAGGTGTCGATCGACACTAGGTACTCAAGAGCTTTTTACACATTTTCATCGCGATGATCGAACCTTAGACCGACTGTACAACAATCAAACAAGAACATGTACAATCATTCCTCAATTCACACCTCAATGAGCATATGTAATCTACTCCCGAACCGCTAATGTCGTCCGATACCACTTCCAAAACAACTTTCTGGTTGACGGATGTTACAATTCTCCCCCACTAAACTGGATTCGTCCTCGAATCCCAACACAAACGTCTCTCCAAGACCTCAAAACTCACTTTTAGTCCTATGTTATACGCATGTTTCAAGACATTATTACTCCTCAATACCGTGACCCACTGTCACGACATCTATATTGCGACCCACCTTCACAATATCTATACTGCGACCCACCGTCACAATATCCAAACCGTGACCCACCGTCACAAAAACCACTTATACTGAGGTAGCGACCCCCAAATATAAGTCTGCCGGGCACCCACCGTCCCAAATGTAGACCCACCGTCTACTCTAAAGACCCACCGTCTCTAGATGTATCGAGTAATAATTCTGAAACGCGTATAATCATATGACTAAAATTTTCAATGACCCCACCGGCTAAAGAAACTTGTAACATCCAAACACGAAACCAACATATGAGGCAAAAACGCTATCTCATATAACTCCAAAAATGTATATCGTATAACGAAAACGAAAATACATAAATCCAGAACCAACAACACCTAAACCAAAAACAAGACTAGAACCACAAAGATGAAGAAGCTCACTCCTCAGCCTGCTTGTCGAACCACTTTCCGAACTTCAGCTTCATCTTTGCCTCTGGCTCCCAAGTCTGCTCCTTTGTGCTACTACAGTCCCACAAGACTCTCAACAATGGCACCCTCTTGTTCCGCAGAACCTTGACTCTCTTCTCAAGAATCCTCACAGGAAGTGCCGGAACTGTCATATCTGGCTGAAGATCCTCTGGAATCTCAGCCACTAACTCCTCTGAAGGATGCAAACACCTCCTCAACATAAAAATATGAAACACCTTGTGAAAGGCACTCATAATCGGTGGCAACTCCAACCGATAAGCCACTGGAAACGGACCCATGAAACGCGGACTGAGCTTGTTCTCTGCTATGGACCTGTTAGGGCCCCTCAACATAGCCATCTTGAGATACACTATATCTCCCACCTGAAACTCAAGCTCACGTCGCCGCCTATCTGCATAACTCCTCTGTCTATCCTGAGCCTCCTTCATGTTCAGCCTCAAGACACGGATCTTCTCCGTCGTCTCCTGAACAAAAGTAGCTCCCAACATGCTGCGCTCCCCCACTTGGGTCCAGCATAACGGTGTCCTGCATGGCCTCCCATACAAAGCCTCAAATGGAGCCATGCCAATACTAGACTGAAAACTGTTCTTATAGGCAAACTCCGCCAAACACAGATGATCAGCCCAATGGCCACCCCAATCCAGTACACACATCCTCAGCAGATCTTCCAAAGTCTGAATAGTCCTCTCTGACTGCCCATCCGTCTCCGGATGATACGCTGTACTCATATGCACCTTGGTGCCCATCTCAGTCTGAAATGCCCTCCAAAACTCTGAAGCAAACCTCGGATCTCTATCCGACACAATACTGGCTAGCACTCCATGCAGCCTCACAATCTCTCGCACAAACTTCCTAGCCAAGACAGCCGCTCCATCTGTCTTCTTGATGGACAAGAAATGTACTGACTTGGTCAAGCGATCCACAATGACGCAAATAGCATCGGATGTCCGTGAGATAGGCAATCCCACAACAAAATCCATAGTGATCATATCCCACTTCCACTCCGGAATAGGCAAACTCTGCAAAAGACCACTAGGCACCTGATGCTCTGCCTTGACCAAAGAACAAGTGTTGCACCTCGCAACCCAATCTGCCACATCTCTCTTCATCCCAACCCAATGATAATACCGTTTGAGGTCACGGTACATCTTGGTCGCACCCGGATGAATGGAAAACTTGCTCGAATGAGCCTCTCTCAAAACCTCCTATCTCAACTCCACATCCTTGGGCACACAAACTCGCCCACGAACCAAGATAGT
This sequence comes from Erythrophleum ivorense, assembly GCA_026724425.1. NCBI lineage: Eukaryota > Viridiplantae > Streptophyta > Magnoliopsida > Fabales > Fabaceae > Erythrophleum > Erythrophleum ivorense. The sequence continues at coordinate 42,983 of JAIUCV010002336.1, forward strand.
CCCATTCGATGAGAGCTGATACTCAGAACCAGCCGCCTGCGAAGCATCAACCAAACTCTGATCACTCTGCTGAGCCACTCTGATCCTACTGAGTAAATCTGTCTGATCAGCTGCCTCCAAACCCAAAGGCTCCTCTGAAATAGCACAAAGCCGCAATGTACTAATCTCACTGACCAAAGCCTCAACACCACGCTCTCTAGCTGAATCAACCCTCCGTCGACTCAAAGCATCTGCCACCAAGTTGGCCTTGCCCGGATGATAGACAATATCCAGGTCATAGTCTGCCAGAAACTCCACCCAACGCGTCTGCCTCGCATTCAGCAAAGGCTGAGTAAAGATATGCTGTTGACTCTTGTGATCTGTGAAGATCTGCACTCTACCACCATAAAGATAAGACCTCCAAATCTTGAGTGCAAAAACCACTGCTCCCAACTCAAGATCATGCGTAGGACGGTTGCGCTCACTGCCCTGCAACTGCCTCGAAGCATAGGCAATCACTCTGCCCTCCTGCATCAAAACACAACCAAGACCTACTCCTGAAGCATCTGTGTACACAACATATGGCTTCCCTGGATCAGGTAATGCCAACACTGGTGTACTAGTCAACATCTCCTTGAGCTTCTCAAAGCTCTCCTCGCACTCATGCGACCACACAAACGGCACATCCTTGCCAGTCAACCTCGTCATCGGCTGAGACATACTCGTAAACCCCTTGACGAACCTCTTGTAGTAGCCTGCTAAACCCAGAAAACTCATGATCTCGGTAGCACTACTCGGTGTAGGCCAATCTCTGATGGCCTCTATCTTAGCCGGATCCACAGAAACCCCCTCTGCATAAACAATGTGGCCAAGAAAACCCATCTCTCTCTGCCAAAAGCTGCACTTGCTCAACTTAGCGAACAGCTTATGCTCTCGAAGCTTCTCCAACACAAGCCTCAAATGCGTCGCATGCTCCTCTGGACTCCTCGAATACACCAAAATATCATCTATGAAAATGATGACAAACACATCCAGAAACTCCCTGAACACGTCGTTCATCAATCTCATGAAAGCTGCCGGCGCATTAGTCAACCCAAAAGGCATGACCACAAACTCAAAATGCCCATACCTCGTCCGGAAAGCCGTCTTCCGAACATCTGCCTCATCTATCGGAATCTGGTGATATCCCGATCCCAAATCAATCTTGGAGAACCAAGTAGCACCTCTCAACTGATCCAACAACTCATCGATCCTCGGAAGTGGGTACCTGTTCTTCACTGTGACTCGGTTAAGTCCCCGGTAATCAATGCACAATCGAAAACTGCCATCCTTCTTCTTCACAAATAACACTGGTGCTCCCCACGGCGAAACACTCGGTCTGATGAACCCTTTACTCAAAAGGTCCTCTAGCTGCTTCTTCAGCTCTGCCAACTCTGCTGGCGCCATCCTGTAAGGTGTCTTCGATATCGGAGCTGTCCCGGGCTCCAACTCAATCGTGAAAGGATCTGACCGAGATGGTGGCAATCCCTTCAACGACCGAAACACATCCTCAAAATCCCGAACAACCTGAATATCCTGCAAAGCCACCTCACCACTGGACTCTGTCATAGTAATCGTCGCCAAATAGGCTTCACAGCCCCGCTCTAACAACTGCTCTGCCTGAATAGCTGAGATCACTATACTCCCTGAAGTCGGTCTCACTCCCTGATAAACCAACTTCCCTGCATCCTGCTCAAACACCACTCTACCTCTGTAGCAATCCAGATGAACCCGGTATAAAGATAACCAGTCCATCCCCAAAATCACGTCATACAGCTCCACTGGACTGATGACCAAATCTGCTGGCATAGACTGCCCGCAATCTGCACATCCACTGCTCTAGCTCTGCCCGAAGTAGCCAGAAAACCACCACAGGCCACCTTGACAAAGCCTGAAGCCTCGCCATCGCTACTCCGAATACCACTACTCTCAGCTCTCTCCGGAGTAATGAAGCAGTTAGATGCTCCCGAGTCAAACAACACGTGAGACTCAAATCCGCCAACTAACAAGGTCCCTACACAATTCCACAAGTGTTGAGAACCCCTAAACTCTATCACAGTAAAATAAAAGAAACAGACAACACCAAAATTCTACCTTAAGAATTTACAAGTCTGAGTCAAATATTTTACCTGTGATCTGGCCTGACTGACTGGTCTGGCCCATCTCTGCCGGAGTATACACCCGCGGCGCTCCACCTGACTGATACGCTGCAATCTGAGCTGCTGACTGAATAGCCAACGGCTGAACCGCTACCACTGACCTCTGCTGTAACTTGGGACACATCGGCCTGATATGCCCCGGCTCACTGCAGTAGAAGCACACTGACGACTCTCTGGTCCCCGCCCTCTTGGGGCAAGCAGCAACTCTGTGGTCCAAACTCCCACAACCAAAGCAACCACCAGCACTCTGGCTACTAGCAGATATCTCCTCTGCTCTCCTCTTCTTGCCCTGCGCAGGCTTGCCGCCCCTGCCATGACCAGAACCAAAACCCCTGCGCTGCTGCTGCTGCTGCTGGCCCCTAGGATGGGTAGTAGAAGCAACTACAGCTGGAACAACTGCCGAACTCACCGGCTCACGCAAATCCTCCTCAATGGAAGCTGCCAACTCCACTAAACCGGCTCTAGTGTGGTACATACCACCTCTGCACTGGGTCCTGATGTTCCTCCGAAGTCCCTGAAGAAACCTCGACATCAAAGCCCTCTCACTCACAAGCTCACCACCAGTGTGAACCACCAATCTGCAGAACTCTGCATCATACTCCCGTACAGACCTCTCACCCTGAGTCAAGTCCAAGAACCTTAACTGCAGTCTGTCACGAGCTTCCTCCTTCCGGCGAGCCATCAGAGGGCTGACGATCCTCCCGTGGGGTGTCTGACGCTCTACGAAAGCTTCTTCTTCGGCTGCTTTCTGGGGTTCCCGATCCCGAGCTTGATCTTGCATTACTTGAGTAAATATGGGCTCGCCATCGGCCAAATCATGCCGCGATGTCTCCGTCACCTGATTGGGCTCATCGTCCGCAGTTTTGAGACCGGCATCCCACTCGGGATCCATCATCTTCAGAATCTTCTGGAGATTCGAGCCGGATCGAAGAAGTCACTTCGGTATTACATTTCGTGTAAGAAGAACCGGTGGATCATCGACGGTTTTCCCAACAAAGACAGCGGTTGGGAAAACTATTTCTTCTTCGTCCGAATATGTGGGGCGACTGTTGGGAGCGTTCCAGGGAAGTTTGTCATGCAGAGTTGGCAGCCAATCGGTAGCCGAACCGAAACATGATCATTATCTTGGTTCGCATGAACTGTTTTTAACCCTTTTTGTGATTTCTTTTGCAGTTCGACGAGCCGTACTCCGCCTTCCTAGCGATTTCTCAGAAGCAGTAGAAAGCTTTCGCGCGGAGAAAACCAACTGGGAGGTTGACTTCTCATTGGAGCGAGTAGAAAGTGCTCGGGCTCAAGCTTACGACTCTTTCGACGACTCCGACAGCTCAGACGAAGAGATCCCGGAGGTCCCTGAGTTTTCTGATAACGAGATGGAGAGGAAGACCATCCGCCAACGACTTCAGGAGAAGAGGGACGAGGAGGCGCGCGTAAAAGCCGAGGGAGCGGCTCGTGCAAAGGCCGGGAAGGCGGCCGCTCAATCAAAGGCCGAGGGCAAACGGTCGACGATACCGAGCCCTCAAAGTAAAGGTCCCCGAAGCGAGGCGCCAATAGATCTCGGGAATGTGCCAAAGAAGCCATGGCTTCAAAGAAAAAGGGATCCTCTGCGGCTCCTTCTCCGGCTCGCTCGGACGCATCCAAGGATTCGGGGACTCTGGTCCTTAATCGGAAAACGAAGAAGGTTTCCGATTCTGCTGGCGAGCCGGCAATGAACAAGCCTTCCGAGACGGGGGGAAAGAAAAGAGCTGCAACCGGCGGGCTCAAGGAGAAGGCTTTGAAGAAAACCAAAGGGGATGCTCCCTCCGGCTTGCTTGCTGACCCAACTCAGGCTCAACTTCTTCGGAGGGCCGAGGCGGCCATCTACCTTGCGAGTAGCACATCCACGGTTCGTCTCCCTCCTCCTGATACTCTCTTGGAGAGTGAAGTCTACGGAGAGGCAGCTCTCAAGCTTTTTTCGGTGGGTTTTCACTTTGTTCAAATAACGAGGGAGGTATATGAATTTTTACTCATTTTCTATTCTCATTCCAGTTCACGGAGAACCTATTGCTAATCAATGACTGCTTCTAAAACAACATGAACACATGTTTATCCCTTGGCCATGGGGTCTTAAGGTCGGTTATCCCACTGGGACTAATAGTGTATATTGACTAAAGCGGTATGATACCTAATAGTGTATATTTCCACCAATTGGCTGGAACGATCAACATTGTAGTATTATTGATCAACACAAAGCAGAAATTATTAGTTGTTAATGTTGATTTGTGTTTAGTTTCTCCTATGTATGTATGCATAGGTTATTTTCATCAGTCTAAATCAGAAATATATAGACCACCACCACCATCACAATAATTAAAATCTTGCCATAAAAAAAAGTATTATGACAATATAAATTTCTGAATAAACAAAACATATAAATTGTTAAAATCCATTTGTATTATTTAAATTAATTTAAAATAAAAATTATTATGACAAGATAATCAATTAAATTAAGAACTAAATGAATTGATGGATGTTAACTATGGGGGTGATTGGTAAGTGATGTGAGTGCTCCACAGAGCACTAATTATTTCTAGAGCACTAATGTGTCACCAATCATGCTTTGCTTTCATTTTAGAAACTCAGAGCAACAATTTTAGAAAAGGAAACATTTTGGTTCTAGAAAGCAATTTTTTCAGAGCACCAAATTAAGGGCTCTGAGAATTCTCTCTCTTATTTCCTTATTCTTTTCTTCACCTTCTCTTTTTACTTCTTTTTTTCTATATCTTATTTGTTTTTGTTTTAATGCTACATATATATCTTTAATGACATAATATCTACTATCAAAAATCCTACAGCAATAAAATCTACAGCCTAAAATGTACAGCTTAAATCCTACAGCAGAAAATTCCTACAGCCATAACCAATCAGGCCCTATAAAACATTTATAATTTCACTTGATTTCCATAAACTGTGATTTTTGTTGTTGAATCATATAAACATTATCTAACCAAAAAATGAAAAATACAATCTTTGTTATATATGAGTATTCTTTTAAAAAAAATTGAAGTTTAAATTTTAATTAATATAAAATCATGTCTTCTGTTTTATTTTTTAACAGTGAAATGTGACTTATATTTTCATTAAAACAATGGTGCAATTTCTTAGAATTTATAAATTTT